>OVAX01004320.1:1360-13894 GCA_900406405.1 Lepidium africanum | reverse complement strand
GTAAAAAAACAATTTTTGAATGTATAGTTCTATATCAATAAATTTCTACTAAAAGTTAAAAATATACTTCTATTACCTTTTCCTATAAATATTCATTTTTAAATTTTCATTTAAATGAAATACGAAATATGAAATAAGAGGAACATAAACACGTCATCACATTATCCTTACATAAGATATGTAGTGTACACGTGGCAGATCTCAAGTGGAGGGAAACGATTCGTTTAACCCAAAATCATCTCTAACAATTCTTCTTCCTCATTTCTTAGCCGTTCGAACATATTACTACCAACAAAACAATCAAAGACTCACTCTCAACAATAAGAATAGAACAAAGAGATCTCGAAGATGGCTATGACGTCAGCATCTACTGTGTTTGTTTTGACGGCCAACGTCACGGCGGCCGGAGGTGCTTCTTCGTCTAGGAACTCCGTTTCTTTCTTGCCGATGAGGAACGTTGGTTCTAGGCTTGTAGTCAGAGCATCAGAAGAGCCAGCTCCGGCCTCCTCTTCGTCGGAAGCTCCTGCAGCTGCCGCTGCTCCGGCTGCTGCTGCTGCCACCAAACCCAAGCCACCTCCGATTGGACCTAAGAGAGGGTCCAAGGTCAGCTAACCTAAACCATCTTGTATATACTAACATACGCATATGCCACATTTACATATTGATTTTTGAATTCGTTATAAGTTTATTGATTGGTCATCATTCAATTCAATTATTTCATTTGTTAGAAATTCCAGAATGAATTCGATAAATTTTATATAAATTGTTGGTGTTCGTAGGTCAAGATCCTAAGGAGAGAATCATACTGGTTCAAGAATGTTGGATCAGTTGTTGCTGTTGATCAGGTAATGGGTCTAGTCTCTAACTAATGATCATACACACCTTTAACCATGAGAGTTTGTATTAAGATCCAGTTATGATTGTGCAGGACCCGAAGACCCGATACCCGGTTGTAGTCCGGTTCGCCAAAGTGAATTACAACAACATATCGACCAACAACTATGCATTGGACGAGATTGAAGAAGTTAAAGCTTAAATGAGAAACTCTCTGTATCTGGTTTAATCTCTATACCGGTTTATCTGTTTGTAACTTGACCTTGAACCGTATGTACCGAAAAGTTCACCAATTCTTTCTCCCTCATCTGAATCTCGAACCGGTTTTTTCTTATTCATGCTTAGCTCTCTTAACCATACGGTTCATAAACATTTAGAACACTTAGCTAGGCACACCACTCGGATTGATTGCAAAAAACGTAATTTCATATAAAGACTACCACAAAAGTAAGCAAAATTTTTACATAACTATACATTAAATCAATTACAAGAGTGTAATTCAATTCCTAAGTATCATAATATTTACACTTTACCATCCATACCATCAAGAAGACCGGTCCATATTCCTTTAACCGGAGGAAGCTGTGCAACGAAGGCTTGCCATGGAGGATAACCTACTCCACTTCCCCTTACACGACCGTCCAAACGCAGAGATAAATACCTAAAATCAACAGCGATTGATCTCAAAAACCGGTTGATATTGTCAAACTTTACCCAAAAACATTCATATTTAGCTCATGCAAGATTCAGTATATACTGGTTAAAAATCATATGCAAAGAACAACTTACACTGGAGAGTCTGAAGACACATTAGCAAGCTTCTTTTGCTCATTCAACCACCTGTTTATGCAAAACACACAGATCAAAATAGCTTAAAATACAATTTTTTCAACTTGGGTTTCACACTATCTTTATGGAAAAGATTTTTACTTGTCCCAATCCGAGGCAATAACTGGAGCAACACGCCACAATTTCCTCCTTCTCTGGCTCATTTCTTCATCCACAATGTCAGTCTCATCGAACTCTAAAACCGGTGAATTCCCATCCGTAGCATAAGACACCACAACCACACCTCTCTCCACAAGTCCTTGTGTATACTCATTACTTCTCTTAAACGCTTCTTCAATATATTCCGCAGGACCAGCGCAAATCACAAGCCTAGCAATTCCTCTCAGATCACCTACATTGATAACCTTATTGTTCTCTTCGACCCTCATTTTGAGCTTAGCAAGATTCTCTTCCCTCGAGAGCCTAGCCATTTGTGCGTTCTTGGTCTTATTTTCACGGAAGTAGAGGAACGCAAAGAGAGAAGCTGCACCAAAGTCAATGCCTAAACCCTTTACGATCTCAAGAACTTCTCCTGATCTAGCTGGATTTGCCAAAGCACCAATGAGCCTGGAAGTGGCTATTAGTCCTCCTAGTGAACCACTCCCTATGAAGGCGAGGTAGAAGAACATACGGACTGATCTAAATGGAGATAAAACCTCACTTCGTATTCTTGCATCAGCACTGAAAGCATAAACAGAGATAACTTAACTGTGTCATTACAAGCAAAGAACTTCATTAACTGTCCAAATAGTAACATGTCTGGGGCTATAGTAGCAACAATCTTTCGTATGTGAAGCAGACTTCAAAGTTTCAACATTTCATCATCATATTAACCATAAATGGTACAAGCACAAAATTGATCCAACAACAGCAGAGATTGAACCTAAACCCATTATTCATTCAAATAGAAAGACGAAATTCAATTTAAAGACAAAGTAGTTGAAACTTACCTGATTTCGGAGGGCTCGTCAGCAGCAAAACACACGGTGTTCAAAGACAAAGACAGCTGCTTTCTTATCGTCAGAGTTCGAAATATAGGGAGTTTGGGAGGAAAACCGAGTCTTTTTCTGTAAATATGAATGGAAATTTTACGTAGAGAGTATGATTCATTTGCCTGATTCAGAGCTTTTTTACTCACATGGCAATGGTAGATTCTTTGAGACGAGACTAGAGTAGCCATTGGTCTCCCTAGATTCTCTAACTCTTCCTCTGTTCAGAAGATGATGACTTGTCCATTCATTTTGTTTCTCTCTATCGGCCTGTGATCCTAAATTTGCCACGCTTTTCAGTTTGGGATTTTCTTAACTAAGATATATCAAAATATATCAGCTCACTTTTTTCTTCTTTATTTACCAATTCTGGTTCATTTTTTTACATGTAATTTTTGGATTACTTTGAAGGCTTGAAATGTGATTCAAGAGGTGAAATAAGAGAGAGATCTTACAAGAAGCAATCTTATCTAATTTATTATTGTACTTAAATGAGGTTTCAATGATAATAACGCAAGAGAGACGATTGTTGACTTCCATATGCAAAATCTTCGAACCAGTTTGATCAACTCCTCAAGCTTGGCCAGTTTTACCGTTGGCTTCCGTTAGCATCACCTCCAATTCACCTTTCCTGTTAAGCTTCACTGTATCTGAAATACAACACAAGAAGAAGATGATGCTGAATTGAAGTGAAAATCATCCACAACTGAAATGGACAACACCGGTGATACATAGAGGAATACAAGTATTCTCCTTCACTCTGTAACATCCGCAAAGAAACTAAGATGCGAGGGAGATGGAGAATGTACCTGTGCAGCCACCAATGTGCTTGCCTCCTGGTCATTTGGACAAAAGATTAGACACTGATATGTGTTGTCATAAACGAAAACTATGTTGTTCACTTCTTTGAAGCATATTAAAAGGTTCATCTTTAGCAGTATACAAGGAAAAAAGCATTTACTGAAGATATGATCGATGCAAATGGATTAAACTACTAACCGACGAAAACATTAGGAACAGTGTGTTGCCCAGTAAGTCTTTCCAGTACTTTCTGCAGTTGTGGCCCTTGTGGACCTGAAATGAGCCAGAGATGGTGGTTTCAAAACAGAATTAAGATTGAACATAGCAGATGGTTCTTTGGTGCCCAAAATCACCAAAATATATAACAATTGCATCCTCAGCTGTTTTGAAAGAGAGAGTTACATTGACTATAAACATACAAGAAACATATGCAGATTACCGACAAATACCAAAAGTAAATAAGAATCCTCAAAATGTAAGTTCCTAACTCAAAGTCCAGAAACAAGAACGAGAGGGCTCGATCCTATCAACGAGTCTAACTAAATGCCACAACATGAAATCTAGATTATTATTGTGCATTTGACCATATCCAAAGGTTGAATATGGAATACTGACAGATACTTCTAAACAATTGACAAGCATTCTTCCATCATCTATCTAAAGCCATGACATGATGATTAATCAAGCTGACCAATGTATGAGAAAACACAAATGTTAAGCAAATGTAAATATACCAAGTTCATCCAATTCAATGACCAGTGGCTGAACCCCAAGTCTCTTGAACAAGGTCTTCACTTCAGTACAATATCTTCATACAAACATCAAAAGATATAAGTTTATAATTAAGCAAGAAAGAATCATAATTTATGTTGAGAAAGTTCAGCAGAAACATTACGATCTGAAGAACATTAAAACCAACGTAAGAAAGATGAAACTTTACAAGGATATATAACAAATTCATTATCCAATTCAGCAAAGGAAAGAAAAAATGTATTATAATTCAGATGATTTAAAATTCCAAGATTTGGAAATAAAGAGAAGTGAACCTACGAGCACCAAGTTTTGGAGTAAACAACGACAGTATTCTCAGTCACCGTTTTCTTCACACTTTCCTCCATTCTCGATCCAAAGGAGGAAGACGAAGCAGCCGAAGAATAAGATGTGGCTCGAACAGAACATGTCTGCTTTAGACATCTCTTGAAAGGAGATCCGACAGATACCAGTGAAAACGAATAAGAAGAAGAAGAAGAAGAGATTGAAGGAATTGGATCTAGAGACGAAGATGGAAGTTTCAACGGGCTAAATGCTGAGACTGCCATGGCGATTTCTAGCCCTTGGATTATCAAAAACTCTGACCAGATTCTTGGAGCTTCGTCTTTGCGTGCTAATTTGTCTTGTGACTTGTCCTCTTTTCCAAATTTTTCTCCTTATTTTAAAAACATTAGCTGAAATTTCGTGACCAACAAAAAAATAAAATCTGTTATCATATTCTGCGAGATTTACCATGATATAATGGGCCTCAATTATTATTAACGGGCCTTAAGATTTATCATGGGCTTTTCCTTGTGTATAAAAAATCTGTTTACGTCTTGGTTCTGGGCTTAATAGTAGGCTTTGTAAAAGTTAACAACTGAGTATATATATATATATATATATATGTTTTTTAGTAACTGTGAATTGTTTTGATTTTTTTGTAATCAATTGTTGTGATTTATATGTTAAATTGTTGTGTTTATTTACAAATTCTTACAAATATTCATATATTTTGAAGCTATATATATATATATTATGTGAAAAAATAATATATACATAATCAATTAAACTTACATGTATAGATATTCACCATTGTTGTCTACATTGCATATTTACATTAAGTCTATAACTTTGTTATTAGCTAATCCGAGAATTATTAAAAATAATAACATATGAAAGTCAGTATCTACCGGTAAAATTAGCAAATTTTTGTCATTTGAGAAAATAAAAGACCAAAATAAAAATGGTGATACAATAAAACAACTCATCAATGGACCTACATTGATAAGATCATGTGGGGGACTTTTGACTAGTTGTAACGTCATGGGTTCGAATTATTTCATTATTTTGTCACTTTGTTTTTGTCAATAATCCCACCAACATCTTCTTCATCCATTAATACCCCAAATCTTTGTTGCCTTGACATACAATCATATGTATATGAACGTAGCATATTAAATATTATATATAAGCACACACAAAATATAACCAATTTTAATTATTAATATATTATATTCTAAAACCGACTAAAAGAATTAGCAAGTACTATCACTTGTACACGGTCCTTGTATTGTCCGTGTCCGTGTCCATCCATGTGTATATGTATAATTTAAACATAAAATAATTTAGAAAATTTAATTGTATTATCCAACCTGTATTCGAATGAATGAATTTCTATGGGACATTGGGTATTTATATCCGTGAGTTTTCTTTTTCAATTTGAATTTATTCATTAATAACTAAGGAAGAAGTGTTTGGACCGAAAAATACTAAGGAAGAGTTGTTCGGACCAAAAAATACTAAGGAAGAGTTGTGTTTACATAAATGCGAAGTATAGATTACTCGAAAATACATAGAACAAAAAATTAAATCTCTTGGAATCATTTATGTATGGAGAAAAAGGTTGGTCAGTCTTCTAGATTCGTCATCATGATATTCATGACTTATGTGCTATCGGTGGCAAACTCTACTCCTAAATGTGCAACTGAATCATGCAAGTGAATTATGCATTAAGAAATAATGTACCAAAACTAAGGTTTATGTTTGCTTATACAAAATCTAAATACTTTTAAGAAACTGTAATGAAGAGAATTAAATTATGTATATCTATGATAGAAACTATAAATAATAATTAATAAGTAAAAAAACTTTGGTCGAGATTTAAGTATTGAGCTCAAATGTTTAGTGTACTTTCACATACCTTTCACTTCTTTATCCAAATGTTCTGAAATCCTAAAAAATAGAATAATATCAGAATGAATCTTAAGCCGATTTGGAGCTAAAATGCCCATACTTATATATGTGTAGGGTTGCAGGTACATAAAAAGTGACATAAGAGACATGGGTACAATAATGTGCCATTCGACAAGTTACCAATCCCAATGATTAAATACATTACATCATGAATTATTACTCTTTACGTACTTGTTTTGAAATAAAAGCTAAGATTATAGAAACCATTTATATACATACCAACCCAAAATTATAACAAAAATTCCATCACAAACTTGAACTTGAATAGTTACGTGCATGTTAAAGTAGTTACTAACTACTCTTATGTTATATGTTATAACATACATTGTCCACTCGTTTTATATCCTAAACGTTTGGAGTTTGAAAGATGATTTACTTAAATTAAACATTGAGACATTGTGTGTGGTAAATGTAAGTGTTTGTTGGTTTGTTCTTTCTTGTGTTGATAGATAGAGGAATATTTCTTCATTTCTTTTCACAAGAAGTGGTTCATCTAACAGACATAGGCATGTGAAAAGAACAAACCCTAGTTCTGCAGACTTTGGTAATGCGTATGATGGACAATATGGGCCCTTGAACATGAATGATTTCTCCATTTTAGAATTTCTAACCATTCCCATGTGTTACCCTTTTACTTCTTCTCACCTTTTTCTTCAAATCAAATCTCAAATCACTTTGACCCACATATATACTTGCCTATGCCGTGATGTATTAACTAAGATTTTTTTTTAATCGAATATATCTTATTCATAACTCAAACTCTTCGAACCCAAAATAATATTATACAGGCTATATGACTTTCTGGAGTTGAACTAGGGTGGGAAAGATTGCATATATGGACATTTAAGCCCTTGAACAAACACATTATCCCGGTTTATATCAACAGGTCTCAATATTAGGTTTATAAATTTGTCCAATGAGGTGTAATAGGGTTTGAGATGTTTATATTTCCTTAGGGTTGGGGTGGGGAGGTTTAGGGTTTGTAAACGTTAAGGTTCAATCGGGAAGTCAGAATGACAAATTTTAATTAAAGTCGTATAGAATTGTGTTACGTAATTTGGGAAAAAGTAAATAACACTGTGAAAGTAAATCAAAGCACATCTACCTACATGATAGATCCTATCTAGATAGTTAGGTCTTCATAACCAAAACTAAATCATGCGTATCTAGCTATGATTTTTTCCAAGGTAATGAATCTTGTAGATTGACTAAAATGTACATGCGCGAAGTGACAAATATGACAAAAGCAAAAGGATAAGGGTTTTGTAATGGTCACTCAATTTCAACATCTCAATTTAGAGTTTGTAAATAGGTAACATGAGGTGAGGAGGGTACATGATGCTTAGATGATCACTTCTTTATGGCCTTTGAAATAGACTTATTATTTTTACTTTCAAGATATTATAGACATGTCTTGTTCAAGTATTTTGGTTCTACTTCAAATTTACTATTTATAGAGCTACTTATTTTTATTTATTTTTCTTTGGATGGATGCAAAGAGATGATGTTGACGCCTACTAGAAGACAATCTAATGTGAATGATGATTCAATACCTATGTAAGTGTAACAATAATATTATTTGAAATTTTTAATATAATTTAATATGTATAATTTTAAATTTATAAGAAATTAATATTGTGTCATTGTATTGTATGAAATTAAAGCTATAAAATTAAGAAGTAATATGTAAATTTTATTGCTATATAGTTCAATATTTGTCAATTTTTTGTTAGTCGATAATATACTTTTAAATACATTAAAAATTCTAGAGTATTGCAATTGAAAGTAATATGATACAATTATTTCAAGTTTCTATCAAAAAGGATAATGTTTTCATAGACTTATATACTGAAAATTTTGAATGTTCGAATTATTAGAAATTCAACATATAAGAATAATAGCAAAAATGAAAATAATAAATTAAAAAAAAATGAAAATAATAAATGTAGAAATGCTGTGGTCGAAAATGGTTTAGAACTGCTGGCTTTATCCTTTGACGTTGGACATTGGCCGATCTACATTTGATGTGACAGTGTAAGATCCTTTTATTAATGGATTTTAAATCTCTTTATTGGACCCAACACATGTGGGTTTTAATGTCAGCACTAAATTTTATTCACTTTTCCCTTTTGTTTTTTTCCTCGCAAATTCCATTACATATATAGATATATCTATATATTATATACATATACATATATATATATATATATATTTTTTGTATATATGTATATTTCTTTTTTCTTCTCCTTGTTTTCGAATTTGGACAGTTGTTTTTTTGCTTTAATTTAGACCTGTTAATAATATACTTTTTTTTATAACAATAATATACATTTTAGAATTTTTCTTTTTCAAAACATCATTTTCAATAACTATTCAAACTATCATTTTAATACTTTATTTTTGAAATATTTCCTAAGGAATGTTTTTTCTTTTCTATAATAACCTATAATTCATGAGCATTTTAAATAGTCACAATTAAAATTCGATGATAGTATTAATATGTAACAGATCTACCAGGTTAGTTCAGGTTTAAACACATTCAATATATGTTGTTAAGTAGCAAGTGGTTATAGTTTATTGACTCTACTATTTGATGCATATGATTAGCAACAAATAAAATTTGTATAGTTAATGGTGTTTTGGGATTCCAATTGCATAGTGTGAAGAGCTTAATTATCTAAAAAGAATTTACCTATTTTGGTTCCGTGCAAACCGGAAAATTAATTGATGCATGAACCACGACACCAATAATTTCATTAATGACTCGAATAGAATGTATAGTGGGATTTAATAATAGTTCTGTTAAGTAGGTTTAATTACCTAATTATTTAATTCCAACCCACGCAAAACACCTAGATATCACATGTATTTATGAACCATTTTCAAAATTCTGTTTAGCCTATTTTAGTTACATAGTTTTTATTATTTACTTTATAATTTCTTTATAAAAATTAGTATATAAATGAACTGATGATTTTGGCTTCCTAGTTTGCATATGCAGCTATAATTTTTAGTTAATTTTTTTGATACATAAATAAATTTTAGTTTTAAAAACAAAATTCTATGGTTTAGTCTACAAGGTGGTAATTTAGTGGCGAGCCAAAAATACTTGAGAAGTGGTAGTACACTAATCAAATTCAAACTTTTTTTATAGCATTTTGTGTGGCATTTTTAGAGGTTTTCACTTGGTTCCTCCTAGTTTTTGGAAGTAATATTCTAACAGAGTTTGAACCACCCGAAATATCATATATATGGTTTGTATACATTTAAAGATTGTTAGCATTTTGGGTATTTGAAGTTTAACATGATAGACACATTTTATACATAAAAATTGAGAAAAAAAATTTTGAATCAAGTGAGAGGAGAGAGAAAACGATTGAATAGATTTTGGTCCATATATATTAATTAGAACCAATATCAAACCAAATACGTAAGATATGATAATACACCGGAAGTATAACTTAATGTCATTTTTGTGAGTGTATTTTGGTCTTACTCTAAGTTTGTTTGCTAGTTCATTATTCCAAGAAGTTTGAAAGAGTGATCAAATGACCATAGAAATCAACACGAGTTTTTCTTTGTATTTATCTATTTATTTTGCAATTCTTTCAACAGTCTTCAGTTTGGCAGCCGTAGCAGACTGTCGAAAATATCATATTTTCTATGAAATTAAGCTGTGAGATTCCGTTGAAAATTTATTTAGTAAAATTAAAATGGATTTTGTGATGGCATTTGCAATAAGACCAAAGCACAACAAAAAATTTAGAGGAATTTTGAAACTCCAAAATCAATCCTATAATCAAAGATTCATTCAAACTACTTTTATGAACATGTAATATTGAACAATAAGACTATAGAAAGATGGTAAATTGGAATCAAATATTTTTATCTTATAATTTTTGAAAATTGTATACAATATGTAAACGTGTACAAAAAAAAATAAAAGAACCCCCCTCAATAAAAAGTTAATAGTTAAAAAAAGGCCAAATCATCCTCTGTTTACAGAAAACGCCCAAAAGAACACAAGTGGAGGAGGTAACAAAAAACAAACACACACAACACCCTTTTGATTCGCTTTGGGTCTTCAGGAGATGGCTCTTCTCTTTAGTCCTAAACTCTAATCTTTTATTTTCCTATAATTAGAACTGTTGAGAGATACATCTTCTATGAGAAGCCATGGTGCGTTTCGTAGGTTGTTTTGTTTCAAGTTTCCAAACAGAGCCAATATCTTGTGAAATGTTTACTGCATCCATTGATGCTCCTGAGAGCCCTCTCCTTGTAAATCCAACTGCATACAATCCTTTCTTTCCTTTCCAACCGCTGTTTCCAATCGCGGTTTTTGGGAAACCATTCTTTGCAAACAAGTCACTCTCTTGTAACCAATATGGAACGTTGCTCCGATATCCAGTAGCCAAAACTACTGAATCCACTTCTAGCTCTTCTCCATTAACGAGCTCAACTTTGTTTCCGTTAAATCTTTTGATCCCTGGAACTACGTCGATCTTTCCTGATCGAATCTTCTCTAATGCTCCAATGTCAAGCACTGGTGTTTTGCCTTGTGCACTTTTTAACTCCATTGGACCCATCTCTGGTCTTTTAAGACCGTATTTCTCGATGTTTCCAAGTACCATCCAGCTTAAAAACAACAAGATTTTGTCCACGAGCCATATCGGAAGCCATTTCAACATCTTCACTGCAAGCTCAAACGTTGATTTACCCATTACTTCTCTCGGCATCACATGAACTGAGCTTCTTACCACCATCGAAGGCTTAGCGAAATGGTTTGCTAGGTCAAGAGAAACTTCCATGCCTGAGTTTCCACAACCAACGACTAGAACTTTTTTCCCGGAAAATTTCTCGCCGGACTTGTAATCACAAGCGTGAATCACCTCACCGGAGAACTCAGAGAGTCCTTCAATCTCAGGCATTACTCTTTCCGCATTTTCTCCTGTAGCAACCACAAGCCACCGGCATATATACTCCACCTCCGACCGAGTCGAATCATTGTTCGACACGGTTTTAACTCGCCACAAACCACTAGTCTCATCGAATCTAGCAGTCTGCACACACTCGTTGAACTTAGGGTTGATCTCGAACTTGGCTGCGTAAGACTCAAGGTAGTCAATGAACTGACGCTTGGTTGGGTACTCAGGGAAGTCCTCAGGGAAGGGCATTTTAGGTAATTGACAAAACTGCTTAGGAAGATGAAGCTTTAGACGATCGTAAGTTCTTCGTTGCCAAAGAGAAGCAATACAATCTGCTCTCTCAAGAACAACGAAAGGAACGTTTTGTTCATGAAGACAAGCAGCCGTAGCTAAACCGGATGGTCCAGCTCCGACGATAACCGGTCCATTGACCCAAATGCACCGGTTTGTATCTTGATCTTGATCCTTTAAACGAAACATACTATCCAATTTTGTTGTAATTAGAATGAAATTTGAAGGCTTGTACAGAGACAGAGAGAAAGAGAAAACAATGAAGGATGATTGGAAATGGTTTTGAAATTGGAATGATGAAAGTGTTTGAAGATTATGGTTGTTTATATAGAGGCCAAATCCCATGTGGAGTTGAATATTTTTATACTTGACGATATTTATTTAAATATTATCCTATTTATATAAATAATAATAATAAGGAGCTTCTGATTTTTTATAAATAATAATAACAGAGTATTTGTGAGTATGATTGCTTAGAGTTGTAGTACTAATTTTAATTTTTAAAAATAGCTAATGGGTGTGTGACGGTTAAGCACTTGTAAATAAAGAGTGATAATGCTTGACGACGAAGTAATAATTTTTTTTATGTATTGGAAAATACAATTTTCTACCGACATTTTTTATGTATGTAATAGTATAACTCTTATAACATCTGTTTAGTTAATTAAGACAATGTAAGAATTAAGGTAAGAAGGGAAGTGATCGAATTAGGGAGCAACGAAAGTGACATATGGAGAAAGAATTAAGTGGGACCTACAAGTGGAGGCCACGAGGGAGAGAAGAAAATGATGACGTGGAATGGGAAGCCACGTGGAGAAGATGAGGAGCCAAGCTGTGTTTGAAAAAAAAAAAAAAAAAAA
>OVAX01004319.1:0-13900 GCA_900406405.1 Lepidium africanum | reverse complement strand
GATGCACTTACTCCCACTGAACTTGTGATACACACAATCTTCAACTAAATTCACCTCAAAAACGAAAGAGGTGATTACCTCATAAAACTTATGGTACCATTGACGAGAAGCTTGTTTAAGCCCATAGATGGATTTATTTAACTTGCAAACCATCTTCTTTGGATCACCAATCACAAAGTTTTCTGGTTGCTCCATATAGATTGTCTCATCAATGTTTCCATTGAGAAACGTTGTCTTAACATCCATATGATGAAGCTTTAAGTCATAATGCGCAACAAGAGCCATGATTTTCCTAAACGAATCTTTTGATGAAACTGGAGAAAAGGCTTCTTTATAGTCAATCCCTTCTTTCTGAATATAGCCTTTAGCTACAAGACGAACCTTATACCTTTCCACGTTATCACTTGAGTCTATTTTGGTTTTAAATATCCATTTGCAACCAATGGGTTTTACACCTTCTGGTAATTGGACAATGTCTCAAACGTAGTTGTCTAGCATACTGATATCCTTCTTCACTAGCTTTGATCCACTTATCTAGATTGGAACTACCCATGGCCTCACGAAATTTGATAGGATCATCTTCCAATTGGGTTTGAATTTCCTCTTGTTCTATAAGAAATACGATATAATCATCTGGAATAACACTTCTCTTTTCTCTAGTGGATCACCGCAAAGGCACTTGTTCCTGATGCACCGACACTTATTCTTGATGCATCAGTTCTTGTTCTTGATGCACTGGTTCTTGATGATCTTGAATTTGACTTTCATTGTCATCATGATTTTGAGGAAGAGCTTCAATATCAACTTGAGGTTCCAAAATTGCTTTATCAAAAGCATCTATATGAATCAGTCTGGAATCTGAATCCGATTCTTCCTCAACGATGATGTCCCTAACTTCATTCCCCCCCCCCAAATTCATTATCCTCAAAGAACGTGGTTGTTCCCTCAAAAATGTTCTTTTATGTGGGATCATAAAACTTATACCCCCGAGATCGCTTAGAATAACCAATAAAGTAGCTGGTCACAGTTCTAGAGTCCAAATTGTTCTCAAATGGCTTGTAAGGCCTAGCCTCAGCTAGACATCCCCATATATGAAAGTGCTTCAGACTAGGTTTCCTCCCAGTCCAAAGTTCATAAGGTGTTTTTCCAGTTGCCTTAGTTGGTACCCGATTAAGAATGTAAGCTATAGTCTTTAGTGCCTCTCCCCAGAGTGATTCAAGTAAGGTGAAATGACTGATCATAGTCCTTACCATGTCCTTAAGAGTGTGATTACGTTTTTCTGATACACCATTCATGTTGGGATACCTAGGCATGGTATATTGTGGGACGATTCCACACTCCTCTAGGTATCTGGCAAATGGTCCTAGATGTTTTTCACCTAAACCATCACACCGACCGTAATATTCTCCACTACGATCAGATCTAACAAACTTTATCCTTTGGTCGAGTTGATTCTCAACTTCAGACCGTACAATAGTGTTGAAATCCCCTCCAATAAGAATCGGATCCTGAATATCCACAATGATATCACGGAGCTGTCCCCACAAATTACTCCTTCGACTAACTGAAGGCGCTGCGTATATGGCGAAGACATGAAAACATTCTCCATTGTTAGTCACTCATGCATGAATAAATTGGTCTGAGTGATTCAAAATATCCACATGACCAACTTCTGGTCTCCACAAAAACCACAACCCTTCACGTTGACCCACAGCATCAACACGAAATGAATTAGCAAAACCTAAACCTTGGCAGATTGTTCTTGCTCTATCACCACCTGCATGGGTCTCAAACAAAGCTAAAATATCCGTTTTATTCTTCTTTATAAGATACCGAATAGACCTTCTGAAGTTGGGTTTATTTGCCCCCCGGTAGTTTGAAAAGATTGTATTAATCATAAATACTACCATCAAACGAAAAGAATCTACCGAGGAAACCCGTCAAGCATTTGATGAGGTCTCATTACCCATATATTCACTCGAAGAAGTCTTGTTTTTCATATCAAATCCGCCTGTATCAGGTCTAATACCCACTGCATCATGAAATTGCACTTAAGGAGATGGTGAAGTGTTAATGGAGAGGTTTTTGGTACTTTCAATTACTTCATCAGCAAGTCGAGATCATTTCCCAACAACAACATCCTCCGACACTGGGTCTAAATCTCCAAACACAAGGCCTCTCGTAGGGCGACTCTATTTGAATACTTTCTTTCTTGGTTTTGTTCTCTCACCCATCTTAGAACCATTCACTCTCCTTTCTCTTAGATCTTTCCTGGAGTTTTTCAAAGGAACATCTTCGCCACCAAGAGAGATATTCGAAACATCCGCACGTTTAAGTAAATCACCCGTGGCACCAACTTGATTCATCTCATTCTCTTTATTTTCCATGTTAGAATCCACAATTTGATGTGACTCCAAATCAAATTTTTCACAGATAAGCTTGCAAAACGATTCGAAGAAGAAGGTAGATGTAAAGAATGATTATTTGAAATATCTGCCAAAGACTTATCTTTCTTAACCACATCCTTCCCTGTTTTCTTAGCAATTACAGCTGAACTCATAGCAGCTTCCTTAACTTTACTAGGTTCAGTAATCATCTTCTCGTCAATACGTAATGACTGACCTGAGATCTTTGTAGTTCCAGCTTGGGAAATAGGCTTAGTATGTTTCGAAGGGATCGAGAGATTAGTGTTAACAGTCCTGTTAATCCCATCTTCAACAGTCACCACAGGCGGAGCTAAATTCACATTAGTCCCACTTCCTCTTCCACATTGTTGGACTAGAGTGAAGCCATCGCCAACTTCAGCCTGCTGCGACGACTTTCAAGACGAAACAATGACCACCGGACTAGTATCATTTGAGCTGTCTTTAACTTCTTCGGGACAGTTTCGTACAAGATGTCCATAGATACCACACTGTGAACATATGTTTCCCAAACCTTCATACTCAACATAGTATATATGCTCATTAACTAAGATCTAACCTTTCAATGGTTTAGAAAGGTCGATTTCAATACAAATACGAGCAAGCTGACCCCTCATAAAATTTAAGGTACTATCATCAACTTTGATCGGAGTACCAATACCACTAGCAATCTCTAGAAGCAGTGCATTATCGATCCTGATCCAGACAAGAGTTGTTCTGATGTCACTTGTCGAAGGGTCAAAGCTAGGGGTCCATGCTTGAGTCATCAAGTAACTACCAAACATTCTCCAAGGCCCTCCTGTTAAAGCAGCAAGATATTCTTCAGCTACTCCAAATTGGACTAGAAAAAAGTTTCTAGGTAAATCAATCACTTTTAGGGAACCAAGGGGTCTCCAAATCTCATGCAACTTCCGTGTCATGGCAGTTATGTTGACACTCCTTCCCAGAACCTTTACATACATGCAATTGTCTCAAAGAGAGTCCAAAGCCTTCATCGCTTCTTCATCAATATGAACTCTAGCTTCTCCTTCACGGCCATTAGGAAAATTCACATAAACCCGTGCCTTCAGAAAATCCTTAGAAATTCGTGAGGTATGACTCCAACCTCCTCCAATGTTCTGATTACCCACTTTTTCCGCCCATGAAGCCTGCGACTTTGAAGAGTCAACACTCTTACTCGCAACAACCATAGTGTTAACCTCATTACGTGGCATTAAAGTTTTAGGATTATCGCTACCTCCTCTCCCACTATCTAGACTAGTAATCGAATTCTCATGAGAAGCATACACATTGCAATACGCTTGAGAATTGTTCGGATTAGTGGGCCATGTTGGATATGAATCAAGTGGCCTAACTTGTTCACCCGCGTCAATCATGGTTGAATCCACAACCCTAGAGTCCAAGGCCAAAGTTTCAACTCTTCCCCTCGAGTTATTAACCACAGCATCCATTACAACTGTGGGGTTTTGAGGATCCTTCGGAATTGTGGACCATGTTGGATGTGAACCAAGTGGCCTATCTCGGTCACCCGCGTCAATCATGGTAGAATCCACAACCCTAGGGTCCAAGGCCAACGACAGATCTCTACCAATCAACTTAGAATCCACCATATTAATTTTCTCCATTGAAACCAAATTGTCATCGGAACAAGTCAACGAAGCAGCCACATTCGATGAATTGATTTTCTCATTAACATTACATCCATTCAAAGTCCTACCATCATGTGAACCACCCAAACCTTTCACATACGAACCTTCTCCTCCACGTAACCCATCAATTCTCAAACCACACGACCCCAAAGAATCTGGTGGATCCGGTGGTCGAGAGTTTGAAATCACGTCAACCATCGTAACGTCATGATCGCCTCTCTCAACCCTAACCGACATTCTTTTTTTAAAGATAAATTATAAATTGAATCTTGTCAATTGACATGACCCTAACACATTGATCGTACATTTGTGACCCCAAAATAATTCTTACAAAATTTTTGAATAGTTTTTAGTTGAAAAAATAACATCCCAAAAACTCATCCATAGAGGTGGGATTTCAAAATAAAACAAAATTTCTTTACATTAACCTCTCATAATCTAACATCTTCATCTTCTTTACACATTTCTGGATTCACTTTTTTGCTTAAACAAAATGATTGCTCATATTTTAAAAGATTTTAATCTCTCAATCCTTCTATTCTCAAATCAAATCAAGGAACATTATTTCAGAGAGATTGGAACTTCTTTAGCAACAAGTTTTGACCATTTTTTGACTCCATAAAGATCTAAAAACATCTCTGAATCACTTTCTTTTATCCAATTTGACTAGACAATATCTCCTTTAACTCTCGTGTATATATATACCAATAAAATCAAATCTCTAAAAATTTGAAAGCTTTAAACTTAAAATTAGAATCTTTTTTACCAAAGGTAAATTGGGAATTGATGGTGATCTCATGATAAACAGACCCATATTTGAACAGAATCCGAATAATACATGGCACTTCCTCCGTCGTTAACAGACGGTGACGTTCCTATTTTAATCTTCATCATTCTTTATATTTGGTTTTTTTCTTCTTCTCTCTATGATAGAAAAAAAAGACAAATTTTATGTTATACGTGGATAGATAGTGAATATGATTTATGAAGATGATGAAGAAACCTATCTACAACGGAGAACTTTGTGTCTCCATGAAATCTTATGAAATCATTCAAAATACTTCAAATCACCAATAAATCTTAATTGAAATCTTACCAAATCACCAATTACATTTTTTTTTTTAAATCATACTGAAATCACCAAAACATCTTCAAAATCCTACTAAATCTTCTAAAATTCTACCAAATATAAAAACCCACCAAATCTTCTAAAATTTCATTTCCAATACACCCCCTTAGTGATCATAGGAAGTACCTTGAGTTGAACATTTATGTGCATGATCATTAACCCTTTGATTAACCCAAAAAGGAAAATGATTTGATTAAATTATGCAAATCAACTTTACATTCCCACAATGGTATGATATCACAACCTTATTTACATGTATTACAAATCGCTGCATGTGCTAAAAAAGAAAAGGAAACAAAAGAAGAAAGACGTTGTTACAGATACTTTGATCCATTAGGCTCAAGTCGTCGTCATCATCTCCTATGAGAGCTGCGTAATGATTTTGGAGATGGCAAACACTCAAAAAGATCAAGGAGCAAATTCTCAATGTCTTCACAAGTGTACCGGATATGTTTTTCACCTATACGAGCTGCATTTCTTCCAAGAAATCCCCTGTAAGACTGAACAACTTTGACTGAGGTCGAGATGTGAAGATCATCGCGGAGTTCTGGATCAGGGACTGACCAACGAGTTTGATTCTTGTAAACATCATCAAATGCGAGACTGAAAAGTCTGCATTTTTCTCTGAGGGTACTTGCAGAGTCGTTGTTGTCACTAAGTATAGAGAGTACAGAGTACCAAGTGGTTCTCTCATAGTCTGTGACATTGCGTTGGTACTTTGCTATGTGTTTCCTTATCCATTCGTCTCCAAACAAGTGTCTCATTTCTGATCCCTTTACCTTTTGGACCATGTAATGGTAGTTGTTCATCAGAAAGATGTACTTGAGTGACTCATCTGCATAGAGCTGAGCTTTTCGCTCTAGGCTGGACTCCAGAGTTGAAACAATTGACCTCAGATGTTTAGCCATTGGAGAGAATGTGGAAGGGAGAACATCTTTTCCTGTTTTCTCGGGAATTGAGTCGTCAACGTTTTGGTTCTGAAGAAGTGAGTTCAGAGCCTCTGTGTACATCGGGAGAAGCATCAGATAGTTCATTACATACCTGGTCAAGGGATGAATACCACCACCAGAAAAGGCGCGTGAGGATCCATCTGAGGCTATTGCCTCTTTGAACTTTAAGAAGGTTGTGGTTGTACGTTCAGCTAGTTTTGTTGACGCCTCGTGGAATGCCATTCTGAGAAACGAGCCTGTTTCATCTGGGAAGAGATTATCGACATCCAAGAGAATCTCTGCTGAAACCTCATACATACTGAGGAAGCGCTCAAGCATTTCTGGCTGGCAAGAGGTCATTGCTACAGCTTCACTGAAGTTGAGGAGAGATAGAACTGTATCTCTCGAGATTTCAATGAAGCAAGAAGAAGATATTGACTCAAACTTTCCTAAGATCTTTTCACAGAGCTGCTTTTCACTTGCGAGATAGACCTGGGTAATGATCTTGACAACCCATGTCCATTTGCTCATTGCACCATTCAAATCCTCCCAATCCATTTTAACAACATCGACACAGCTGAATCTTTCCATCTCGAGAGTGACCATATACTCATCCAGAGCTTCTCTTCGGACACTGATGAATGCTTCACAGAATTCTCGATCATAGCCGCAAGCAAACATGGCGCTTGCAATAGTTTTAACGTGAGGAAGGACGTTGGGATCAACTAAGTCAGCATTCCGGAGTTCAGATATCTGTTCATCATCTTCGTTTGAAGAAGCCTCGACAACAACATCATCTAGGGATACAAAGGACTCATCGTAAACGATATCCTTTCCACGGGAGCTAACAGCCAAGTATTCAGGTTGTATATTCTGTATGTGCTGATGGAGAGTATCACAGAGTTCTTTTTTAAGCCTCAGCATCGCCATGTCTAGAGCCACAGTAGCTTGGTTGTAAA
Organism: Lepidium africanum; assembly: GCA_900406405.1. Taxonomy (NCBI): domain Eukaryota; kingdom Viridiplantae; phylum Streptophyta; class Magnoliopsida; order Brassicales; family Brassicaceae; genus Lepidium; species Lepidium africanum. Next base: position 6,811 of record OVAX01004319.1, on the reverse strand, counting down.
GATCTTTCTCTTTCTGACTAGGTTTGATGGGCAAAGCCTTAAACTCTTCAAGAACTGTCTGAACTTCATACAGGGCTTGAAAGAACTGATCAGCTTCAGATGGACCAGCTTCCAGTATGGTCGACCGATTTGTCTCCCAACCGAGGATTCTCTTCACAGCTTCTTCGAACCTCTCTTTGATCTCAGAGAATCCTGTATCTTCAACTTTGGTATCAGCAATGCCAAATGTTGACAAATGCGAGTCTAGATCACTTAGGAGTTTTCTCAAGTTGGCATCAAGGTTGTTATCAGATGCCCTCAGAGCCTTAACAACATGGTGACAGGCCTCAAAGACATGATATTTCACTTGTGAAACAGGAAGCTTGGATTCAAACTCTGACATACCCAAAACAATTAAAAAAAAAAAGAAAACGACTAGAGCCTAAACCTCAACTTAAAAGTGTTTCCAGATGAAATCACAGACAGTGAAGAATTAAACTAATGGACTCTGTTTGACTAGCAAATCACGATTGTGGAGATAGAGAAGTTCTGTGAGCAACTAAGGGCTGTTGTGACTTAAGATATAAAGTAATTGCTAGAGAACCTTAATCCTGAGATCTAACTTGGAAAAATCTAAGTCATCTCGGAATGAAAAATACAGAGAGGAAAAGGAAACCCCACATGAACATAGTAAAAACCATTGCTAGCTAAGCTTACTCCATTCTATAGTTCCGGTAAAAGGATTAGTGAAGCCCTCTTCAATTTCACTATCTCTTCTCTACGATTTGTAAAAACCCCTCAAAAGAAAAAGTCAAAGTCAATCCCGAAAACCCTCTATAAAAAGGAAAATTTTTAAGGGAATTCAGGAGGTTTGAGAATGAACTGTTCCTTGATTTAACAGAGCTATTTTATCATACACCTGGTGATCGAAAGAAGCAACAACGTACCGTAAAAACGAGCTTAAACCAAAGGTTTCTGAAAAACAAAATCCAGGAAATAAACTTTTGATTTCGATGTCAAAATCATCAAAGAACAGAATTTTGAAGCATAAGCAAGAGAATTAAGAGAGATTATGCAGATTAAGAGAGAAGAAGGAGGAAAGGAAAGAAATAGATGGTGTAAGCAACTCTATATAAAAGAAAAGGTTGAAAAATGGAATAAGTATACGAGCGAAGACGTCCCGTAATTTCGTAGATGGCGAAAGGTTACTAAGAAAATGATAAAAAAGAAGTTAACAGCTTTTTTCTTGGAGATTAATGGCAGCCTCAGATCTCGTTGAGACCGTTGACTTCCCCAAGATATGGAGGGACGAAAACAGACGATAATTGTCAAACTAACTTAATTTTGGGGATAGAAATATACAATTAATAAACTTTAGTAGTTAAGATTTAAGGGTTTATTAGATGCTTGATTTTAAAAGATTTAAAAATCTATGTAAATTTTAAAAACTTATGCAAAATAAAATTCATTTTAAAATGAGTTTTGCAAATCCAATTCAAGATAACAAGTATTAAGCTATGAATCTGCCTTTATGCATTATTTTTCTTTTCAACTTTTTTTTCCTTTAATCTCCATGAAAAGGCAGAATAGTTGGCCTTAAGAAATAACTCAGTTACAAAACAAAACAAAAAAATTAGTGTGTAGTGTTAAAGGTTATTTCACATAGTTGATTAATCAATTATACTTGAAGTTTGACTGGTCATGACTCTGGAAAAGAGGTTATTATTTACAGGTATCGACCGTCCGAATATACTATACTGTACCACTCAACCGAGTAGGTGACAGCTCATGCTAAATTTCATTTGAGTCAATATATATACATAAGTTAATTTCCTTTGATTATTCTTTATAATTTATATTTATATTTTAATTTTGTTAACAAGAAAGTTGTGCCTTCCCTAATATAAATTAACTAGGATTATACTTGTAATACAACGTGAGATTTGATTATTTTGATTGGTGGTTTTTTAAATCGTATTTATTTAGCTTATTAGATCCGTATTGATATTTTAAAATATTGTTTTCGAAATATTTATTTTAGAGGCCCGAAACATGAACCGAAATCGATCTAAATGAGAGGAATCAGACCCGAAAATATACCCAAATGAATCATAAATCTATGTATTCAAAAAATCGATTCGAACTAAAACCAAAACCAAATCAAGAACCATATTTTTTTGCTTTTTAGAGTATCTCTATTATTTTAAAAATTTTGAATTTTTATATAAAATATCTGATCCCGAGCTCAATCTATATTGAACTAAATTAAATTAACCGAGCCCGACAAAATTAGAAAATACCGAATTAGATAAACGAACCCGACAAAATACCAAAATGAATCCAAACCCGTACCAAAACCGAATTAATAACCGATATATTTTTTTATTAAACTTTAACTTTTTAGAGTTTTTTCAATAAATAATTTTTTAATTTTGAATTGTTGTATAAAATCTGTAACAAAACTTATCTTAATCCTATTTTTAAGGGTTGTTACAAATCTTAGGTTAATTTTATCCTATAGTTTATAACACAGTCTAAATGAAAGTGTCTCCCATTTTAATATATAAGACACACGTTAACAGAAAAAAAAAATTAATACACATTTGCGTTTGCCATTACGTAGAGTGTTATATGCTAGAGTATTAATCTCAATTTTAGAAACATGGTTATTCATTTAAAGATTACTAGAATCGGATGTCGAATTCTTCTCAGTATGGTAGTTAGGATGATCCTCTACGCAGTTGCTAGAATAAATATGAATTTTAAGAATTGGGCTAGGCTATGGATCGGACCTTGTCGATCTAATTGTTGACAAAAAAAAACTTGGAATTGGATTCTAGTCTCTTCCTTTTAGATATTTTCTAATTTATATATGGTTATGATAATATATTTGAGTTATTGTTGTATTCATTAAATTGTAATGTGAGATGTAGTAGACTTGTGACTTCACTGAAAGCAATCTCTTATAATTAGTCTTCCATACGAAATCTAAAACATGTTAATAAAAAATTTACTGCATTTTCGGTGGTAATAATCTAATTATGTCTAAAAATAAACTATGGGGGAACTACCTGTCCAATATCAGTAAGTGCAACATCGGTTTTTTTTTTTTTTGTCATCATAATTTTATTAAAACTCCAAGAACATATTAAAAGTTCACAATTGAAATACACAACAACAAAATCTAACTACTAAAGAAACAAACAAATCGATGAAACACAAACCAAACCTGGTGGAACAGAGAACATGATTTCCTGGAAAGCGAATCCTCCCATAGTGAATGTGATATACGTTATTGAGTAAAGCACGAAGGTATCGATACCAGCCATAACATTAACTTCTGGTTAATGGCGTGATTTGTCACCTAGTTAGACACCTTATGAAGATTAGACCTCGATTTGGTCTGAAACGTAGAGACATGGAGCGACCAAATTTCTCTGCACGGAGATAGCCAAACTCAATAGAGAATAGCTCTTGATCGAAGCCGGAGAGAAGACCCCACCCGAATAAGTTGTGAACCCCGACAGTCAACTCATTCCCAAAGCTAGAAATCGTCGTATGATAACCCAACAATGACATGTCTGAATACAATCTTTATCTAGGCTAGAATAGGTTCTCACAAACACAATAGACTGAAACCGAAAACTTAATTGTCCTCTATATTAGCTCTGGTGGTGTCTTTGCTGAAAGTCATTCGGTTATAATGTGCTTGGAACTGGCCAAAATTTACCCTAATTTGAAAGGTAAGAGTTGGAACGGCGGTGGTGTTTGCGGAAAGTTTCGAAGGAGCAAAATCTGTTTAATAAGAGTTTTTTTTTTTTTTTGCTTATTTGATTGTAATCTTATTTTTTCCTCAAGGATATTTATTTAATAATCAAAAGGTTGAAGCAAAGTACATAATGGATATACGCCCACAATGAACAAAGATAAATTGTCAAAAGTATACACATTTTCAAACATAAATTGTGTAATAAGTAAATGTTCGAAGACGTGCTCTTGTGAAATAAAATCACGAACACATAGATCTTCTATCTGCACACAAAATACGATGCTTCAGGCAACTACAAAGGTCCATTAGTAGCAATGTATGATTGATGTCGATAATCTTTTGTGACTGATAAGGCCATAGGTTCCGCCATTTGATTTTGGTCCACATTGGTGAGTACAAAGGACCATTCTTGAATAGCATGTAAATGCTTGTTTACCTCTATCATGGTATACTTCAAATTTGCTGGCAGTTGTGGATTATGAAAAGCTTGAAAAAGCTTAGTAGAACTTGTTTCAAAAATAACTTTGTTTTGTCTCGTGTATCATACTTTCTGCTGCCCATAATGGGCTTAGTATATCGGCGTGCAGCTTGTTAGTGACATTGGAGAAAGCTCGTCTACCGTGTATCATGGCTTTTCTGGTTTCATCTCTTAATAGCCAAGATGCTCCACTAAAGTGAGAATGACAACTCCAAGCGCTACCTAGATTACATTTCAGCCATTATATATGAGGAGGTATCTAGTTATGATTTGTATTTGCTTGTCTATAAGGGTTTTCAATTTCTGTGCTCGAAGGTTTATTGATATTAATCCATTCTTGTGCCTCATCCAAAGCTCTTTGGACAATACTTTCTGGATCCCATCGAGATTGTTCCAACACCTAGGCATTTCTCGCCTTCCATATCATCCATAAAACCCAAGGAATGGTGTCTCTGATATTTTGATTGGCCCTTTTATCTATGTGGCATCTCAATAGGTAATTAATATTCAAAAACGTGGAGTTAGTAGAAAAACCTTCGAGGAGGAAAAGCTACTAATTTCTCCCATATTTGCTGAGCAATATGACATGTGAATAGTACATGGTTGATTGATTCCATACCATTACCACATTGAAGACATTGGTTATGTAAGGTATGCCTCTCGATTGTAATCTTTCACCAACCGCAAGGGCACCAGCAAGAGCTTTCCATATGAAATGTCAGATTTTTGGTGAGGTGCAAGTTTTCCAAAGTTGGGTCTATGTTTGCTTCTGTAATGGTGACTGATTAACAGGTGGGTTAGCCAAAATCTCAACCAATTGATATCTGCTATCCGTAGAGTAGTTCCCTGATTTGTTTAGGCCCTATACGTGCTTATCCTCGATGTTCTGAACTAGCCTTAGTTGGCGTATTAACCTAATGTCTGGTGCCGAAAACAAGTTTTGTAGCTTACTTTCATTCCATCTGTTCAAATCAGTGTCTCATAATTCTATTACAGTCATTTCCCTAATATAAATTAATCTATGTTTGCGTTTGCGATTACGTAAAGTTAAATATGTTAGAGAATATTAATCTCAATTTAATTATTCATGATGAAAGATTACTAAATATTGTTTAACATGAAATTGGATTCTAGCCTCTTACTTTTGGAATTTTAAAATCTATGAATGATTATGATAATATATATGTTGGAAATAGTTTTTAGTTATTTATGTATTCATGAAATTGTAATGTGAGATGTAGTAGACTCGTGACTTCACTAAAAGCAATCTCTTATACTTTAGTCTACCATACGAAATCTAAAACATGTTAATGAAAAAATTTACTGTATTTTCAACGGTAATAATCTAATTATGTCTAAAATAAACCATGGGGGAATTACGTGTCCAATATCAGTAAGTGCAAAATCTATTTAATAAGAATCTTATATATTAAAATGGGAGACACTTTCATTTAGATTATGTTTTAAACTTTAGGATAAAATTAACCTAAGTTTCATAACAACCCTTAAAAATAGGTTTAACGAGTTTTTGTTACAGATTTTTATATAATAATTCAAATTTAATAATGATTTAAAAGAAAAAACTCTAAAAACCAAAATTTAATTTTTTAAAAATGTCGAGTACGTATTCGGTTTCAATTCGAGTTTGAATTCGATTTTCCAGATACATATATTTAGGACCCATTCTGATATATTGTCGAGTTCGGTTCATCTAATTTGGTATTTTAATTTTTCTGATTTAAGATGTATTCGAGTATTTTTATTTTCGGACATAGTTCAGTTCGGTATAGATCGAGTTCGTGTTCGATTATTTTTATATAAAATTCAAAATTTAAGAAAAAATTATTAGAAAAACTCTAAAAACTAAAATTTGGTTCTTGATTTGGTTCCAATTCATGTTTGGTTCGGTTTGTAAGATATATACATTTAAAACCCATTAGGATATTTTGTTGGGTCTGGTTCTTTTAATTCAGGTTGATTTCGGTTTGGGTTTCAAACTTCTAAAATAGCATCTCGAAAACAATATTCAAAATATGATGATGGGTGATGACATGTCTAAAAACCTAAATGAACACGAGTTGAAAAAATAGTCAAATCCCACGCTATAGCATGGGTATAATCCTAGTCTTATATATTAAAGCGGGAGACACTTTCATTTAGACTATGTTTTAAACTTTCTGATAAAATTTAACCTAAGGTTAGTAACAACCCTTAAAAATAGGTTAAGATTGATTTTGTTACAGATTTTAATACAAAAATTCAAAATTAATAAAATTTAATGGAAAAAACTTTAAGAGGTTAAAATTTAATAAAAATATATCGGTTATTCATTCGGTTTCGGTACTGGTTGGATTCAATGTTCCATATACATATATTTAGGAAACTTTTTGGTATTTTCTCGGATTCGGTTCATCTAATTTAGTTCGGTATAGACCGAGCTCTAGATCGATATTTTATATAAAATTTTAAAATAAAATAAAAAGTTTAAAAAGTTAAAATTTAATATAAAAAAATATATCGGTTATTGATTCGGTTTCAGTACGGGTTGGATTCAATGTTCCAGATATATATATATATATATATAT
>OVAX01004318.1:0-13904 GCA_900406405.1 Lepidium africanum | reverse complement strand
CAAATGATGTAAAATGTGAATGAAAATTTGGCTTAAGAAGAGACAAAAATCACACTTATCACATGGAGAAGATGATTCGAATGTTAACTTTGGTAGTTATAGCGAAGTTAGTAATACTGATACAGTAGAGGAATTAAGTAACCTGGTAAATGATCAAGTATATGTCAATCTTCGCACTACCGGATTAGGTGGTTTAGGTGTGGAAACAACAGTCCCGGTGGAGAACATTGACAATACTTTTCAAATGGTCAATGATGCATTTAGAGAGAAAGTTCCGGTATTTACTGAGTCTAGGAATAAGGGCGAAAAACCAAATTCCGAAGCGTGGAACTTCTTTAGTATGCTAGATGCAACGAGGAAACCGTTGTATAGTGGTTGTAGTGATGAAGTGTTGCCATTGTCGACCGCAGCTGAATTGATGAATCAAAACAGATAAAATTTACCGGAGAGTTAAGTCGACGCATTAACTGGTCATTTCAGGCAATGTCATCCGCCTGATAACTCATACACGACATCGTACAATGAAATCCAGAAATTGGTCTCGCGCCTTGGATTACTGTATCAGATGACAGATTTTTGTGTAGACAATTTCATGATTTTCTGGAGACAGGATTCAGACGAGATTCGTTGTTGTTTTTGTCCTAAACCTTGATTCCAGGATATTAGTGGGAGGACTCGGATCCCATACAAGAGGATGTTGTATTTACCATTAGCAGAGACAATGAAAAGGTTATATCAATCAGAGCGTACAGCGGGCCAAATGAGATGGCATGCATAACATAATTCAACTGGTGAGATAACGCACTCTACAGACGCAAAAGCATGGAAACATTTCCAAACAGTATATCCCGACTTCGCCCAAAAACCTAGGAATGTATACCTAGCACTCTCCACCGATGGGTTAATCCATTTACGAAACATGGGAGACCGTATTCAGTTTAGCCGGTGATTGTAACTCCCTATAATCTGCCACCAGTGCTCTGTATGAAGCCAGAGTTCTTATTTTTACCATTCCTTTTGCCGGGCCCAGATCATCCAAAGAGATCGCTTGATGTATTTCTACAGCCACTTATTTACGAATTGAATCAGCTCTGGGAGAGTGGTACCACCGTGTTTTACGTTTCAAAAGCTCAAAATTTCCAAATGAGAGTTGTGTTAATGTGGACTATTAGTGATTTTCCAGCTTACGGAATGCTATCAGGTTGGTTTACGCATGTGATTGGCTTGTCCTCACTGCCAAGATAACACTGAAGCATTCCAACTCAAGCATGGATGGAAGAAATTGTGGTTTGTTTGCCACGGTGTTTTCTACCTATGGATCATCCATATCGCCATAGTAGATCATTGTTCACTAAAAACAAGAAAGTGTTGTATGGTCTACCACTGGAACCAAGCGGGGCACAGATATTAACACAATTGAGAGATTTTGGTGCTTAGTTAACTGCGAGATGTGGAGGAAATGGATATTACCTTGTTGATGGTGTTGGGGTGTACCATAAGTGGCATACGAAGAGTATTTTCTGGGAGTTACCGTATTGGAAGAATCACATCCTTCGACATTGTTTAGCCGTCATGCACATTGAAAAGAATGTCTTTGATAATTCCACCAACACAATTATGAATGTACAAGAGAAGGCAAAAGACAATCTCAAATCAAGACTGGATCTACCAGAAATATGCGATAGGAAATTGCTTCATATACGAGAAAACAACACCGTAGACCCTGTACCCCATCTTAAGATTGAGTAAAGAAAAAAAAGTATGACATTGTATTCCCTCTTTATATATCATTCTAATTATCAATATTGATGTGAATTGGTGTTTTGAATGTAGGATGCTTTTTTTGATTGGATTAAACACAAAGTTAAGTTCCCTGATGGCTATGCTTCAAACTTACGAAACTGCGTTGATAATAATGAAGGTAAATTATGTAGCATGAAAAGTCATGACTATCATGTTGTCATGCAATGTCTGTTCCCATTTGCGTTCGCCTATTTATTACCAAGAAATGTACACGAAGCGCTTGCAGGTATTATCCGATTATTCAAATTACGAGCTAAATTGGGAATACTTTATTTTATTGTTTACAATATTTTTCCTTACATCAGATCTGGGTGCATTTTTCCGGGATTTATGCTCACGGACTCTTACGAGAGACGGGATCAAAAATTTGAATGATAAGATTCCAATAATCTTATGCACTCTGGAGAAAATATTCCCCCCTTCCTTTTTTGACATGATGGAACACCTTCCTGTTCATCTCCCTCGGGAATCTAGTAATCACATAATGGATTATAGATAAATTTACTTAAGCTAATAACTATAATTGGTAAAACGAACCTGTACTTTGTTTAACAGAGCTTGGCGGGCCAGTTCATTATCGTTGGATGTATCCTTTTGAGAGATATATGTTCAAACTGAAGAAGAAAGTTAAAAACCTGAGCCATGTTGAAGGTTCGATTGTTGCCCAATGTATCAATGAAGAAACAGCGAACTTTGCATTGTTATACTTTCTGGCAAATGTTCAGACAAAGAGTCGGCACCCAACATGGAATGATAATGGAGGGGAGCAGCCAATTTATCTGGCATTTGTGCTTGATATATTTTCACAAATAAGTCAACTAAGTGGAAAACCCGTTCACAGAACCCTACCCCACTCGAGAAAAAACTTTTGCATATGTACATTGCAACTAATTGCCTTGAGTTATGGGAACTTGAGAGGTTAGTAGTCTAATTTATTAAAATGACTGGATAAAATTTCAATATTTAACTGTGACCGTTATTACCGTCATTGTAGTCTATACATGGCTCACATTCGTACGGCTTACCCCCATTGCTCTGAAGAAGAACTACAGACTACGAAGGAGGACGAGTTCACTGACTGGTTACAATTTTATGTGAGTTTCGTATAATACAATAAATGTAGTAATATCCATACAGTTGGTTCCATCCTTAAAGTAACAGCAAAAAAATTCACAGGTCACAAAGGCGTAAACGATGGGTCAAACATTTTCGACCTAATTGCAAGATTTTATATCGGGTCCAGTTTTAGTTGCTAAATCATTTGCAATGTATTTTACTCGGGGTTACACATTTAAAATTCTGAGACAAGGAATGAAAAATCCAACAAGTGACTATGGAATATCTTTTGCCTCAAGCGATATGGTATACTATGGTTTTTTGCGAGAGATATTGGAGGTTCACTACACTGGGTTGCTGGACTTGAAGTGCATTGTCTTCTATTGTGACTGGTACAACCCTATTATGGGAGTCAGTGTGCATGTTGATAAATTTGGTGTCACATCCGTGAACTCAAGACGGAAGTTAGAAAAATACAACCCGTTCATCCTTGCTTCGCTGGCCGATTAAAAGTCTTATCTGCCTTATCCCTGCATGACCAACCGGTCTGATAAGTGGATCACTATGACATCAACAACCCTTAAAGGAAGACTATTCGGGGATTCTGACCACGACGCCATGCAACATGCTTCACTTGGGACATTAGGTCCACTTGAGATTTCACTTGGGGTTGACCTTTGTGTCGATATGAAGTCCCAAGCATTCGGGGCGGTTCATGATGATTCTGACTACAAACTCCCAGAGTTCGGTGAAGAGTCGGAAGACAGTTCTGATACGGAACCCGATGAGTATGGTAGTGATTCAGAGTAGTATGTGTTGTACGTAATATTAAAATTCCCGCAGAACAAGAATGTATGTCTCGTTTAATAATGTATCAGGTACGATATGTTTAAATTTGTAACAACTTTTTAAAATATTTTCAGTAAGTAGCAATATATCGAAAATGAGTTTAGTAGATTTAATATGAATTGAAAGTCTATTTCAAAAAAAAAAAAATTCCCATCAGATCCGGTCGGAAATGACCCGACGGATACCTACGAAAAGTCACAGAAAGTGGAGGGAAAGTGAAGCGGTAATTTTTTTTCAGCTTGGTTTACGATCCTTTACCCCACGGACCCCGGCAAAACCCGACTACCACTCGTATTTATTTTCGTGAACCGCCTTCTTCCTTCTTTTCTTCCTCATCTCCGATTGCTCTCATTTTTGCCCGCGAAAACCAATGATTTTACGGGCGATCACGGCGGATTTAGCCCCCNATGATTTTACGGGCGATCACGGCGGATTTAGCCCCCTAAACTCTCATCTTCTTCCAAGCATGTAAGTTTCTCAAATCTAAGAGTATTTCTTGTAATTAGTTTTGAAGATTTTGTGGTTAATTTGATAGAATTCGATATTTAGGTTGAGTTTTGGCCATGGAATTGTTAGGTTATGTTGAATTTAGTTCGCTATTGGTTAGATTTGCTATGGGATGTGATGATTTTGAATATTATGTGTTGAAGAACATTTTTTTTATGAAGAACACAACAAATTTTTTTTTCTTCATATTTCAATTTCCCCATTTCCTTTCTAATAACATGTTATGGATTTTGGATATAATTTGTATTTAATTACATTTACTTATGTATAATTACATATATAGTAACAATTTTTTAAAATATACAATGATATAAAGTTTACAAAATTTATTTGTTTTGAAATGTTATTAGATAATTTTATTTATTTATTGGATTCATTATTATATATGTTACATTATTAAAAAATTTATTTTTATAGTTCAATTTTTAAATTCATTTTGTAAAATTAAATTATATAGTTTGTATATGTAATTATTTAGGATTTTTAATATTCTCATATATTTTTATAGAATTAAAAAACTTAATTTTCTATATTTATTGCAAATTTATATTTGAATTTGTATATTATCATATATATAATTATTTATTTTGAATCTTAATTTTTATAATTTAAAACTTAACTTGTATAGTTTAATACTTAATTTGTGTATTGCAAAACATAATTTATAAATTTTTTAATTATTATATATGTTTTGCTCAGTTAATTTATAAATTTACAATTCTTCATTACTTCGTACGACGCTTTTCGCCAATCAAGTCATGGATCATCACGTGCTGGAGTATCATGGAGGCACGATTCTGATGACCCATCTAGTCCGTATCGGAGTCCACCTCATGTGTTGGAGACACAGCCACAGCCACAACCAAATCCGCCTATGCATGTGACGCTTGAGCATATACTGAGGGGTGAGAATCGAGGTCATCTGCTTGTTCTCGATCCTACTTGGGAGGCCGACAGATTGACATGGTAATGATTAAACTTTTTTATTTAATTAAATTTAATTTTCATTTATTTTAACTAATCTTCCAAAAGTTTTAGGTTTCAGGTCAATAAGAAGATAGTAAAATTAGTGAAGATTTTGATCCTGACGCAGCTCGATGTTGCTTATCTGACATTCAGCAAGTTCTATTTGGAGCTGAGGGATTCGTGGTTCAAATCTTTCGCGGTAACCACATTTTAAAACAATCACTTTACATTTTTAATTGCTATATATTTTACTAATTTCTTACAAATAACAACATTACAACTGGGTCATCGAACACACTCCTTTAGTTCGCGAGAAGTTCGAGGAGCAATGTAGTTCTTCCTACAGCAACTACATATATGGATGGAAGCTCTCATGGGAGAATGATCCTGAGGCAGAACACTATGGTTGCCCGGCGGAGATATACTCGTAGTTTAAGAGGTATTGGAGTCTTCCGGAGACGAAAAAGCTTTCAGCGAGGAACAAGAAGAACCGCAAGGGCGGTAAGGTTGTCGAGAAGGTGCCGGGGACACACAACGCCGGCTCCAACACATTTGAGTTCGTCGAGGAGGATTTGGTAAGTTTCAATTTAAAATATATGTATTTTATTCAATATATGCGTAACATTGTTTCTTTTTTTGTAGACTATTAAAAATGGGTGTGTACCAGTCAGCAAGAAGACTGGAGCGATCGAGAACCTGAAGATGTTACGTGTTGTGGAGAGGGTCGAGCAGAGGGCAGATGAGGTCATGACCCAACGCACACAAGCGAAAGGGGGTCTAGTTCAGCTCACGCGGGAAGAAATCAACCACATCGTCCTCGAGGTATTCATTTAATCCAATATTTTACTTTTATAGATTACGTATAATTAACCGTCTAAGTAAAATTTTTTTGTATGAATCTCCTGTCTCGAAGGGACGACGTTTTGGACTCGGGAAGATGGTCACTGCTGATGGTTTGCCGGCACATGTTAATCTGAGTCAGGGATTGGGTCTCAGTCAGCGGGAACGTCAAGAGCTGGTTAATCTTCGGGCGAGCCAGGCGCACATGGAGTCCGAATTCCGCACGTATCGGGAGATGAATGAGGTGCGACAATTGAGGAATGAAGCTCAGCTTGCCAGGCTCATGCAGATGTTAGACACTCCACCCTCCTTCCCATCGGATAGCGAAACTCAGGACCCGAGACTTTAGATTTCAGAACTTTTGTAACAAAACATATTTACTACAATCAAACTAAATTTTGAAAATATAATTTCTAAATTATTAATATTTTTTAAAAATAATTTAATATATATATTTATTAAAATAATAATAATAATAATTTTCCCGTCGGTTTTCAATCCAACGGGATCCGACAGCTTTACCCGACAAGATCTGATGGCCTTTACCCGACGAGATCCGACGACTTCTACCCGACGAGATCCGACGGCTTCTACCCGACGATATCCGACAACTTCTTCCCGACAAAATCCGACGGCTTCTACCTGATGAGATCCGACGGTCGTGAACCGACAGGATCTGACGGCACTAACCGATCGTGTCCGATGGGTTTAATCCGACAAAGTCAGACGACATCTTCCAACGAGACTCGACGGGTGTTTCTTTGGATTGTTGTCGTCCGTTTCCGTCGGTATTGGCCGACAAAACCCGATGGAATCTTTATTCCCCACCAAGTATTGGCAACAAAGAGTTTTCGTTGGTTTTTGTCGGAAATTCGCAATTTCCGACATAATTCGATGGGTTTAGTAGTAGGATTTAACCTTGTTTTCTTGTAGTAGTGATGTCACAAAGCTGTCTGTTACTATTTCGGATATGACCCTGTTATAAAACAATACAAAGTGGTCTGTTCAACTGGCATCATTGTCTTCTTCCAAAATTTTCAACAGATAAAGACAAAACATTGGGTTTATGTCCTAGCTAAAGAAAGAACTTTCAGAAAAAAGTTGGCTCCAACTGATCCAATGGACTTTCGTCCTCACATTCCTTTGAATGGAGGAGTCTGTATTGGTCGTGTTATAGATTACTTCGGTTGGACTAATATGTATTATCCTACGCTTTTGGTAAGTTTCAACATTAGATCCGAAGATCTCAAAACGATCCAATTACCGAATTGGTATGAAAATGATCGTGCTGATCATTTGCCTTTTTGTCACTAATGATGAATAATGTGAGTCTTATAGAATATAGTGAAAAAGTAACGATCATTAACCAAACCAGACTTAAGTATTGTGGTAGGCTGGATTTATGGAGTTTGGAAGGTGTTGGGAACAAGAAATGGTGTAGGAAGACTCAAGACGGCAAGGTTTTCTTTAAACCAAAGGAATTGTTTTATCCTTTGCACATTATCTCTTATGATCTTAGAAGCAATGATATGAGAGAGATCCAAATTAAAGATGTACCAGACCACTGGTTTAGAAAGGACAAATCCACCATCAACCTGATGGTGATGGATCTTAATGAGAGTTTAATGTACTTGGAGACTTGAATCAATCATTACTTCCTACCTCGTTTTTCGTTTTTTCTGGTGATGTGTTTAGATTCATAACAGTTTTGTTGTTAATATGATTAGATGTTGGTTTTATATGCATGATATTCAATTGCTCAGTTGCTAGAACAGAAGTTGTATCGAATATCTCTGATTCTGTCTCATTGTTTATCAGATTGATAAAATTAATTTCTGGTTTTATGTTTGGTATAGTCTAAACCGGTTCTCTTTTATAATTAGAACCATCTGTCTCCTCTAATTATATAAAGAGGAATTAACACTTAGTAATTCACGAATAGAAGATTAATATGGATAACACAGTTTCTTTTCTTTCACTTTTCTCTTAGCTTTGCTCAATCTCTGTTCTTCCTCTAATCTTCTAAGATTGTTATTTCACTCAAGTGCTAAACAATGCGTCAGAAAAAGGCTTAATCCAGATATCCAACTAACCTTCATCTTATCACTCAAATGCTAAGCAATACCAATCCGGTTAAGTTTCTTTTACTAGAGGTCGAATTTGCGTTCGAGTATTGGAAAATATGCCTAGGGAAATCAAACGGAACCGAACCGGTTTAGTAAAGGTTTAAAATTCTTCAAATACAGCTATAATGTTTGACAAAAATTTATATAAAATTTTGCGAATAAATGTCAACGGTTTTCTATTTATATATCTAAACCATACTATAATTAAAACATCATATTTATTGACGACAGGAAAATTAAAATACCTTTATTTATAAAGTTTAAACCCAATAAAGAATACATTTCCACATTTATAAAGAATCAAAAACATCAGATTATGATTCAGAAATTCCATTAAATCGACATGTAATTTCATAATCACTTTTATTATACTATTTAATTTACCGATCACAATGGTCTTTTTTTTCTTTTTTTTTTGGTCATCAGTTAAACACACACAAAGATTCTTAAGACAAAACACAAACATCATTAGCTCACAAAATAAAACTAAACAACAAACCCATAAGTCCTAAACCAACCATAACTCTAACCGACGTAGCTTCACCAACAGCAAAGTTTCCACCAGGAGTGTTCGTAGTCAACACAACCACCATCCACTCTTTCTCCGACCCAACACCAACTCCAACATACCTCGAATCATTCAAATACCGAGCATAGCCAGTTTGAGTGTAATTAGTTAATGCTAATGTTGGAACCCGGTTAGGGATACAAACTGGTAAGATCAGTGCATCACGAGTAGTGTTTGGGTCGACTTTGCACTCGGAGAGAATGTCTTGATAGTTAGTTAACCGTGGAGGGACTGATCCAGGAGAGACTATGCCGACTGTTGTGTGGTTTGTGCATGGCTCATCTTCAAGCTTGTCGGCTATTTCATCGGCTACACAATCAGCTTTTCCATTTTTTGCAAAAGGTGGAACTCTTTGAGAACTTCTGTAGCTGTTTAGACCTTGTAAAAGATTATCCTCCGCCTCTACAAAACATTACAACACAGTCTAAAGGTAGCATCAAATTCTATGGCACTAATAGTAATTCAATAGATTCAATTAATGTTTTTTAATTTACACAGAAAACTTGGCTAGAAAATCTTTATATAGAGTATTATTTAACATACAAAATATTGTTTATTTTGAAATGATAAAACAGCAATTCATATTGATTGTTAAATCAGGGTGGCCTGACCTAAAAGGGTTTTAGGCTTGCTTTAGGCACCAAAAAAGTATAAAGATTAAAAGGACATCTAAATTGTTGAATTCTCGGTTGTTGACATTTACCTTTGTAAATAAGGAGTTAAGTTCAACCTTTTGGATGTAAATCTTCATTGTATAGGGTTTACATTTTGGTTTTGCTTTAGGCATAACTTTGTATTGGGTAGGCCCTAGTTAAACAGTATATATAATAAATACGATTTTAGTGGAACATGCAACGGCATGATGTGAGGTTCAAACTAATTCCCAGTGTCCATGAATACATAATATAATACATATATAAATTCCAAGATAGACAACATCTTTAATTCCAATATACAGAAAACAATAAAATATACAAGGATATTCAACTTATTATACGTAGTAAATAGGGAGCAAAATCGTACCGTTGCAGAAAACAAAAGTGGAAACGAAGGAGAAAATAAGAAGATGAATGATAAAGAAGGAGATAGACATCTTGGTAATGAAGACCATTTCCTCTGCGCACACAATTTGATTTTTTAAGGTGTTTTTGTTGGTAATAAAAGCAGAGAATGAAATTTCAGGCAAAGGCAAAGAGAATGTAATTTAGTTGGACCTGTTTTCTATTTGTTTATAGAATCTTGAGATCGGAAAGTAGAGTCTATATCTTGATAAGATTTGTTAAAAGTCGCAAACCACTTGGCATCAAGTTTGCTTCGTTTGGCCTATAAACACGACGTGTATTAATTCACATCTTCTTTACGTGTCATGCATGCACATTTCAACGAATTGAACTAAGGTGTATATAATTATCCGATCAAGAGTAGATAAATTGAATAAAAATAAATAAAATAGTCTATTAAAAGTTCTTATAAATAGACTTTTGAATATTTTTAATTTTCAAAATAAATATTAAACTATTCATAGTGTTGATTTTAGTATATTAAATTGCTTTTTATAGTGTTAATTCATATTTTTAATTTTATTTTTAACTTATTTATCTTCAATTCTTTTCTAAAAAATGTCAGAAACATTTATAATTAATTTAAACCCAAATATTAACAATTTGTTCTATAAATTTTTTAAAAATTAAAGAAATTTCAAAACTTGATAATTTTTCTTAGATATAGAAAACATGTAACCGATTGTAGAGTTAGAACAATATTGTTAAACAGAAATTTAATATTTTTCACATTTGATATTATTTTGGAAGTTAAAACATTAGAACTTTTAAAAAATAAATGTTTTCAACATTTCTGAAAATAATTATTTATGAAATATTGACACAAATGTTCAAAAAAATTGTTGGTGTGTGAAGGAGAAACTAAGTTTGTCCATGTCGCACGGATCAACGTTTACCACAAAGCCGGTCCCATTTACAAACACGTGGATCATCTTTTTGCCACGTCAGTCTCCTCAATAATCCACGTGTCAAGTCCTCTATAAAGATAAATGCGACTTTCACGTATCGTGTAATTATCGTGTACATGTATATAATAACCATGAACGGATTGTGTCGAGTAATCAATTCCTCAAGAGTCTTATCATCTTACGTTACGTTTTCATTATCCAAATTTCCAAACAAAACCAACAAACTTTCACCTGAAAGTAGAAGATTACCTCGTCCTCGTCAGCTTTTGTATGTAAGAGCGATGGCTTCAGAGAAACAGAAACAACATGCACAACCTGGCAAAGAACACGTCATGGAATCCTCCCCACAATTCTCTAGCCAAGACTATCAACCTTCCAACAAGCTTCGTGTAATTATTTTCTATAACCAAATAGTCTGAAACAAAATCGCCATTTAACAAGTGTTATTATGTAACATTGAATTATGTATTCGCAGGGAAAAGTGGCGTTGATAACAGGTGGAGACTCAGGGATTGGTCGAGCTGTGGGTTACTGTTTTGCGCTTGAAGGTGCTACTGTAGCTTTCACTTATGTGAAAGGTCAAGAGGAGAAAGATGCACAAGAGACCTTACAAATGTTGAAGGAAGCCAAAACTTCTGATGCTAAGGAACCAATTGCGATTCCAACGGATTTAGGATTCGATGAGAATTGTAAGAGGGTTGTTGATGAAGTTGTTAATGCGTTTGGACGGATTGATGTGTTGATCAATAACGCAGCAGAACAGTATGAGAGCTCATCTGTTGAAGAAATCGATGAGCCTAGGCTTGAACGTGTCTTTCGTACAAACATCTTCTCTTACTTCTTCCTCACTAGGTAAGTGCCTAAGTATGATGTTCTTAACTATCATGCGAAGTCACACGAGTGTGATTGGTATTAGAAATACATCATATCATGAACCGTTAGAAATACATCATACCGGTTCATATCGTTAGAAATACATCATACCGGTTCATATCGTTAGAAATACATCATACCGGTTCATATCGCTGGAAATATCCATATCGGTTCATATCAGCTACATTTGTGATTTTGGATAATATATAAATATGTAAAATCACCCGAATTGGACCGGTGTTAGAAATATCAAATATCGGTTTGTATCGGTTATGTTTGTGATTTTGGGAAAATATATAAATACATAAAATCACACAGAAAGCAATAAGTGTTAGAAATATATCATATTGGTTATGTTTGTGATTTTTGGATAACTAGACAAATAGGGGTGTTATCTGTTTCTTCTGAGTTTGACGTATTTGCGATTCTTGATATCATATAAGTACGTGATAATTCTTTTCTCTTGTATTTGACGTAGATTTTGGATGTGATTTAATTAGGTTTGTACTAATAATCGTTTTGTTGCATTTTAGGCATGCGTTGAAGCATATGAAGGAAGGAAGTAGCATTATCAACACGACCTCAGTGAACGCATACAAAGGAAATGCATCGCTTCTCGATTACACAGCTACAAAAGGAGCAATTGTGGCTTTTACTCGAGGGCTTGCACTTCAACTTGCTGAAAAAGGAATTCGTGTGAATGGTGTAGCTCCTGGTCCAATATGGACACCGTTGATTCCAGCTTCTTTCAACGAGGAGAAGATTAAGAATTTTGGATCTGAAGTTCCAATGAAACGAGCTGGTCAACCAATTGAGGTTGCACCTTCTTATGTTTTCTTGGCTTGTAACCATTGCTCTTCTTACTTTACTGGTCAAGTTCTTCATCCTAATGGTAATTATATTTTGCATTTTCATGTCTTTGATCTAAATATAATCTGGTTTATGTTACATCTTTATGTTTTTGGTGTTTTTGTTTGTGAAGGAGGAGCTGTGGTCAATGCTTAAAGCGCGGGTCGTGAAGTGGACATGGTCGTTTCTAAGATGTCTTTTGGACTTGAATATCGTTCGAAGTGTAGTGTTGATCGTTCGGCTTTGGGTCGTGTTTCGTAGTTAAAATGTATATGTTTGGTAGTTATGTGTTCGAGTCTGTACCTTTTGTCTGGTGTAAGAATCGGAAACAAATCTAAATAAAGACTTCGAACTCTTATATATCTCACTAGCTGAAGCTTTTAGCTTTGTTTTTGGAATCTTAATGTAAAATTGATATAGGTACTAAATGGTACCATCGGAATTTGAGGAATTTTTGAATTCAACAACTAATTTTTATATATTACCATGAGGAATTTTGAGTAATCTGTGTTTGATTTCTTTATAAATATTTTCCTTACCTTTTTGCAATGTATCGTATATATTATTGTAATAAAATATACAATTCATTGAACATAGTTGTTCTACTTATAAATAAAACTTCAAATATATGTTTAATTATGGATTTTGTCAATATTCAAATTTAATTTTATATACACAAACGTTTAGATGTCAACAAGCGGATGGTTAAATTGGTTTGCAAGTACTACGTAGTGAGTTTGAATTTCAGCCAGCTCCATTTGAAGAATTTTAGTTATTGATTAGGTCTAGTCGATCCAATTATTAATAACAAAAAAAAAAGTTTCATTGGGGTATTTAGTCATTTTTGGTTTGGTATCGATCAGTTTTTGGTTCGGATTTAAGATAAGAAATAGTATATATGTAATTATATTTTGGATATTCCATATAGAAATTTTTTTCTCTATTTGGTCTAAATTTGGTTTTGATTTTTTAAATACAAAAGTAAAACCTTATTTGGGTATTTAATCTAGTTTTAGTTTAGTATATATATATACAAAAATCAGCTTCGGATTCAGATTTAAGTTTGGGAAAATACTCATAACTAATTATTTATTAATTATTATTTTATTATTTTTTATTTTTGTACAAACAATTATTTTATTGTTAACAATTGGATTGATACGATTCAATTTATGCTTCAATGTATTTCTAAAAAGACATATTAACTAACATATGTGTAAGCCATTAGCCAAGACTTTGAATCACGAGACTGAGACAAATATTATTAATTATTCAAAAATATATTAAATATTATTTGTTATTTAAGAGTTTTTTTTTCTTTTCAAAATTTATTTATTCAATCAGATACAGCATATAAGACTATTTATACTATTATTTCTATTATTTTCAAAAATTTGTGAAATTCAGTCAGATTTCATATTTAGTTGTTACTATTTGGACCCATAATATGATGATAACATAACCAAACATATTTAACTTAGCAATTGTGTATTTGCAT
>OVAX01004317.1:0-13908 GCA_900406405.1 Lepidium africanum | reverse complement strand
TTCGTCGGTTCTGTTTCAAGGCAGTGTTTGAGCATACAAACGTATTCCGATCTGGCTGAAAGTTTGTGGGAAGCTTTGTGACTCAGTGGACTTCATATCCAACGGTGGAATTTTGGTTTCAACGGTTGGTTTGTCAGATATTTTGGTTTTGGCGTGGCTGTTTGCTCCGTGGCGATTTCTAGATTTCTACAGGTGTTGTCTTGGTGTTTCGGAAATCCGACAGTGAGATCTTTTCTGATATAGCTGAAATTTGGTAGAGGGTTTTTTGACTCGTTTATCTAGGTTTTGTACGGTGGAGATCTAATTTGGTGGCCGGAATTCTAGTAAACCTAGAGTCGTTTATGACTGCATATTTCTAGGCTCTTGTATTGCTCTCTTGTTGAAGTTTGTTGTATTAGAGATTGCTCTTAGGAGGCTTAGTCTCTGTATTTGTTTTTGGAACAAGGAGGACGTGGTTGTAACTCAAATACACTGGTGATAATGGATTTTCGAGTGGACTACAGTCCCGTGGTTTTTCCTTCTCACATCGAGGAGGTTTTCCATGTTAAAATTGCTTGTCACATTTACTTTGTTGCTGTTATTGCCATGAATATGTTCTCCTCACAGGTTCACACAAGTACGGGAAACTCTATTCCACTGTGCCTTTGTGTGCTTGTTTCCAAACATTAAGCCCAATGGCACATGTGGGGAATCTGGATCTTAACCGTCGTTAATCAGTATAGCAAATTATAATGAGTTCCATTTTAGAAGCAGAACATAGCACATCTCATTGCGCTATTAGTTTCAGAAAAAGCTACGTTTTCTCTGGACTTACCAGGAGATGGTTACCCATTTTTTCTTCTTGAAGAAGACTTCCTGAAGAAAGAGAAAAGAAGTAAAAGCAGAGCACTCTGTTGCCACCATCTTGAATCATCAAAGGATTCATCAGTGAATGAAGAAAAGCGTTTTCTTCTGGACCTCACATTCCTTGTTCTCGAACGAGACTTCCTGCGAAAGGTTATCGAGTCTTTTATTCTGGACGCTTGCGTTTTTGAGGTCCCTGCTTGTTCAATTGAAATGATTCCAGACCGGGTTATCTACAAAATTGCGGGTCGCTTAACTGTTATTAAGTAGTGGAACGTCAGATAGTTTACACTAATTCTAAGAAAATGACACGAGTATGAACATAATAATTTATCTATGGTTACACCTTTACATAATATTTCCATCATTACATTATGGTCATGACCATTCAAAAACATAATCATGACTATTCATGAGCAGTTTGGCATGTGTAAAGTATAGAAAATCAATTATACGACAGCATCGGCTTGTCTCTTCGTCAATCTCGCGTACAAGCCATCTTTGCTCAATAGCTCTTTGTGATTGCCAATCTGATTTGTGAACAACAAACGAACAGTCAAAACCACAGAGCTCAATAAATCAATGAATTCATCAAAACCTGCAAGAGATTGGCTTACCTCAACTACACGTCCACTGTCCATAGCCACTATTTTATCCGCTGCCTGGATTGTAGAAAGTCTGAAGGAACAGAACGTTAACGATTTTAATCATCAAAAACGTTATAGATTTCGGATTTGTGTAAGAAAAAAATACCTATGTGCTATCACTATGACACTTCTCTTTGTTGCTGAATCGTCTCCAATAGAACGAAGTACACCCTGAAAAGACAAAGGCTTAAGAAATCTTGCAACAAAGTAAATTCTCTTTTGGGCATAAAGGGGATACTACCTTGACATTGTGTTCGCTCTCTGCATCAAGCGCACTTGTGGCTTCATCAAGGATGAGAATTCTAGGATCTCTGAGGATGGCACGAGCAATGGCAATCCGCTGTTTCTGCCCTCCACTGAGTAGATCATCATCAACAATTGTGTTGTAACCATTGGGAAGTGCTTTGATGAATTCATGTGCATAGGCTTGCTTTGCGGCAGATATTATATCTTCTTGCGTTATACTTCGATCACATCCATATTTGATGTTGGAACTGATGTCTGTGCGGAAAAGCTTTGGTTCCTATATATCATTGCAACAGCTTTAAGTAAGGGGAATGTGAATTATTTATTAAAGTTTATATGATTTCATGTAGTGGAACTGCAAGGAGAACCTGTCCAACGTATCCAATTCTTTGCCTTAACCACTTGACATCCAACTCTATCAAAGGAATCCCATCAAGTAGAATCTGGAACTCAAAGACTGCTATTAGGAAAAAAGGCTCTTAAGGGTTATTCTAGAGTGAGTTTGGGTAACCTACCTGACCACTTGTTGGTTTGTACAGTTGCAGCAAAAGATTAACCAGTGTGCTTTTGCCACTGCCACTTAGACCAACCTAAACATAACAAACTCATTATCATATCACTTCCGATAGTTTATATTGGGAAACAGTGGCATCGTTAAATTACTTTGAGATACACTTACAATTGCCACCACTTCTCCAGGATGCACGGAAATACTTACATTTTGAACCACCGCCACCTGAGAAATATGCATGATATGAGTGTTAAGTCAACATGATATATGAAAACGAGCCCCATACAACTTTTACCATAAACAGGACTGGAAAAGCTCTTTATGATGTGTGTGCATGATTTCAAATATACCCAACAAAAACACAGAATGGTGCATATGCACAACCATTATCAGTGGCCATTGATTTTCAAGCTTACTCGGTATAATATCTGAATAATTTATGAATCTGATGAAGATTACACAATTGCTGATTTCACTAATCAAAAAACTGTGGTTCAGTGACATCGGCCCTGTTTGTTTGCTGGTCGCTGGCGGCCACCACTAGTGACGGCGACCAAAAGTTGTTCGTTTGGTGGTAGCTGGTTCAGTGACCAGTGATTGAAATTTTAAATCGCTGAAAAATTTAGCGACTGGTCGCTGGATTTGGTCGCTAGCGACCAGCGACTCCAAACGAACAACAGNAATTTAGCGACTGGTCGCTGGATTTGGTCGCTAGCGACCAGCGACTCCAAACGAACAACAGTCGCGACCAAAAAATTAATTAATTAAAAATAATTTAAATAAATAAATTTAAATTTTAAAATAGTATAAAATATAAATATATAAACATTTCATATATAAAAATTTGATAGAACAAAATTTAAAAATATTAAAAAGAAAATTTATATTTATAAAATCTAATTTTAGTTGTGTTTAAATATATTTTAGATAAATAATATATAGATGTGATATTATTTGTTATTTGATTTTCATAATTTTTTTGACTAAATGTTATCAACATTTTATAATTCAAATTTACATACAATTTTTATATCATTTTTATAAATATATATCATTTTTAAAATAACTTTTTTAAGAAAAGAATAAAAAATAGTTGTTGGTCACTGCAAGTGCGAAACGACTAGCCGCAGCGATTGCCAAACGACTAGCCGCAGCGACTGCCAAACGAACATAAAACTAAATTTTTAATTGCGCTCGCTAGTCGTGGTCGCCAAAGACCAGCAAACGAGCCATCCATTCCAAACCAAAAAGTTGGAAGCAAACAGATTATCAGAAATAGATTTCACTCGAAAGCAGTAATACCTCCTCTCTTGAAGGGTAGGAGAACGACACATCTACAAACTCGATATCTCCTGTCAATTTCTGAAGTCTCGTTCCTGCAGAACAGTTTACGTATAAAATACATTACATGGTTGAGCCTAGCATTCTCTGAAGCCTCTAGGCATAAAATCCAAAGTGATTTCTAGGAGTTTCATCCTGGAAGGGGTTTGATTTTACATGATATCAACTAGTACAACCTAAACCACACTCTCAGCAATCCCATAAATGGTCAACATATTTTAGAAAAGTAGTGTTATTTGCCAAAAATTTTGAACCTTGCCTTTTGATATGAATTGATCACTTGGCTTGAGATCCATCATTTGGAAGACCTTTTCGCTCGCTCCAACTGATTGCATCAAAGACGATAAATTATCTCCCACCCACCATGTAGCATAGATTAACCACTCACTATACAACAGAAACTTTGTCAGCTGCTCTGCTGTTATTTGACCAGCTAATATAGACATTCCTCCAATCAGGACAGCAATAATCTATACAAGACGAAAATGATGGATCTTGTCATATTCTTAGCATGAGCGCCACCATTCTTAAGAACAACAATATAATTGACCCTTTTCAAATTCAGTTAAAAGAGAAAAAATAAGAACGGGTTACAATTGAGGAACCTGAGTCGCATGGTATAAAGTATTGAAGCTCCAATTCCAAATACCATATGCAGCACTCTGCCTTAAACTTATATCCGCTAATCTCTGAAGCCAGTTATTGTACCTTTGCACCACAGAAGGGAAAATTCATGTCAAATTGTAATTTGGCTGAGACTCAACCTGTTCTTGAAAGCTGAAACACAGTGGGCTGATATGCAAAATTTCACCAAAAAAAAGAAAAAAAAAAAAACAAGAAAGAGAGAAGTTCAAGGTTTTTCATGCAGACAGATTGCACCTTTTAAACTCCTGCTTTTCTGTCCCATACACACGAACAGTTCTCATCAAAGAGTATGTCTCTTGAGCGACCTTGAAGATCACAGGACACTTATTAAGAAAAGAGTTCAGTGCATAATAGACATTATAAGATAAAGAGTTCTTGAACGTCTACTTCATTTGCAGAAGCTGTGATCTCCTGAATTAGCTTCGCTGTCTTCTTTTGGTACCTACAACATGACCAGATGTTACTTTATTATCCGCCCTCAGTCTTAAGAACATTAGGCTTAAATATCAGTTGCAGCTGCTCAGATGTATAACTTATTATATCATTACTGATTAGTAATCTTAATCAAAGAGAAGAAAGTAATGGTGGAAGCTCACATCCCATAAACGAACATAACCGCAGCCAAAATACAGCATATCACTAACGTGCACAGCCCAAGGGGCCAAGACAAAACCAGCAAATAGATCAATGCCCCTGTACCCTAAAAGAAATAAGGCAAAGAAACATTCAGATGTCAACCATGCACAGGAAACACATCAGGCGAGGTGGAAATTATATTGTTTAGCAGAAGACCTGAAGAACATTGCGAAATATCATGTTAAGATCATTTCCGATAACCCTTGAAACTTGCTGACAGTCCGATCCAAGTCTGCTTGTTAAGTCACCAACAGTTTGAGAGTCGAAAAATGATATATCCTGATGCAGAAGCCAGCCAAGTTAGCTGGAATAATTTTAAAAAAATATTAAAGGTAAACAGCTATAACGTTTCAGGACCTGGAAGAGAAGAGTGGAGTATAGCGTTTCCCTCATACGTTTGACCTACAGAGTAGGGTGGGATTCATCAAATCATGCTTTGAGAAGGCCAATTTCCTGAATGGATTGAAGCAAATTAGTAGAAGGAAACTCACAAGTATCATGTTTGCAATCCCAAAGAAGCATCCTCTTATGCCACTGGAATTATGAATTGAACAAATAATTCAGTGAGGAGCTCCACAGTGGAAAATTTTCGTTAAAAATCTCAAAACAGAACAAATTGGTCAAAGAACAAGAAAACCCTCTAATTCGATTAGAAAAGAAAGAATAAACAAAAACCAGAGACAAGCGTTTGACCATTACAAGATCTTGACCTGCAAATGCCTGAAGTAACACAAAGCAGCAACAAGAGCTTGACATTTCTACGAAACACAGTAATATCACCGCTTTGTGCTGAGAAGATTGAAGCTGTTAAAAAATGCGGAATGGTTATCTCTGAAAGCTGTAGAGAAAAAAATATATACATAAGAACAGGAAAATTTTGATTCCAGAATATATATAACAAGTATCCTCAACTACACAACTATTCAACTTAGCCAGTACCTTCAATACATTAACCAAGAGAATGTTGCCTATTATCTATCACATTTACTGATTAGTTTCCGCAAGAATTAATGGCAATATGATACTCCAACTAAAACACTATACATACACAACCATTCACAAAAACGAGACTAAGGAAAAATCGACGCACCGCGGCTATGATAAGAGTCGAAAACGCAGCGAAGATAACCCAACGATCCTCAGCCACAAGTTCCCACATCCGACTTAACGCACGCCAAACGGTCACTGGCTTCGCAATGAACTTACCTTCAACCTCTTCCGTGAAACTCCACCAGCTTCCACCTGGGAATATCGTTCGAAGAAAATCGATACATTGCCGAATTCGCTCGGGAAGTGAGGAAACGTTGTCTTCTTCTCCTTCAAAATATTCTGCACCTTCCGCTACTGCTCCATTCACCGTTGAGCAATTTACCGAAGTCAACCGGTGACTTCTACTGGACGATTGAAGAGAAAACGAGAATTTCGGTTTTGTAACAAATCGGAGATTCTTCCTTCTGATGTCAGTGGCGGCAATTACAGAATATCGGTGAAGGGAGACGCGAATGGGGCGGCTTGTGCAGCCGAGTACTTGCAGACCCATGTAATCGGCTCCAATCGTCGTCGGAGTTAAGATGAAGAAAGCTTCACGAGTTACAATTTCCAGTTCGGTCGGAGCTTTATTCCGTGGTTGAAATGAAGACAGTAGAAGAAATGAAACGCTCCGTTTTACCAAAATTGAAGAAGAAGTCGTCACGTAACGAAAGGATTGCTCCGTGTCAATCAATATAATCTCCAAACGGAGATGGGACCCGCGGAGATCACCACCGAGTTCATGAGCCACAAGGTAACAACACCGGCGCGTGTATTTTTTTAATCGTTTTCGTATCTCGATTTCCGCCGTCCATTCTGCGACGTCGTTTCTAACTGATAAAAAATGTTTGATATTCAGTTGGGCCTTCAGTACCCGGGCCTATTAAGGCTTAACATGTGCTATAGCCCAAAGAATTAATTATGAAAACCCTAGAGGGCAAGATAGGAAAAGTAATCATCTGCTCGTGTTTATAAATCCGTCAATTCTTCAGAAGCCCTAGCCGCAGGAGGAGAAGAGTGTCTACAGATCGGCGAAAATGACTACGAGGTTCAAGAAGAACAGGAAGAAGAGAGGTCACGTCAGCGCCGGACACGGACGTATCGGAAAGCACCGTAAGCATCCTGGAGGTCGTGGTAATGCCGGAGGTATGCATCACCACAGAATCCTTTTCGACAAGTACCATCCAGGTTACTTCGGTAAAGTTGGTATGAGGTATTTCCACAAGCTGAGGAACAAGTTCTTCTGCCCAATCGTGAACCTCGACAAGCTCTGGTCACTGGTCCCTGAAGATGTGAAAGCGAAATCAACCAAGGACAATGTTCCCTTGATCGATGTTACACAGCATGGTTTCTTCAAGGTCTTGGGTAAAGGTCATTTGCCTGAGAACAAGCCTTTCGTCGTGAAGGCTAAGCTTATCTCGAAGACTGCTGAGAAGAAGATCAAGGAGGCTGGTGGTGCTGTTGTGCTCACTGCCTAGGTTAGGTTTAAAGTTTCCTTACCTCTTTTGGTTTTTGAATATTTATCTGGACGTCATATCATCTTCGTTGTCTTTTGGATTTTGATAAGAGAGATCTCTCTTTAAAGTTAGTAGTTTTATGAACCTTCTTCTTGTTGGATTTTTATAAAAGCTGTTGTTCCGAATTGAGTTTTGGTATCACATTGGTGGCTCCGTGATCCGGTAGACTTAGATTTGTGTTTTGCT
The DNA here is from genome assembly GCA_900406405.1 of Lepidium africanum. Classification (NCBI taxonomy): domain Eukaryota; kingdom Viridiplantae; phylum Streptophyta; class Magnoliopsida; order Brassicales; family Brassicaceae; genus Lepidium; species Lepidium africanum. Next base: position 6,307 of record OVAX01004317.1, on the reverse strand, counting down.
GATATAATATCGTCTTGCATTATTATTCGGTCTGAAATTCACTCGTCACTATTCGTTAAACATTTTGTGAATTTCTGATTGCTATATACATATGCATTGGTCTAGTCGAATTATGAACTGGGTGTGAAAATTGTCTCCATTGTCACCTTAGGAGCTCTTCGATATCTTGAAACGTGTAATTGGTGAGACATTATGATTGTTGAAAGAATGTTATTTTGCATAATCTAAGGTGCATTCATGAAAGATAGTTAAATGCATTCCACAATTCTAAATAAGAGTTTGAAAATGAACATACATTTTAGAAATAGAATTCACCAATGTGTCAATAAATCGTGTTTTGTTACCATTCCTTTATTTGCACGGATTTTTTACTTTTAAGCTCATTAATTATGATTTACCTCTACAAATTTGTTTAAGAACGCAAGTGGTGATATGATATATCATTAAGTCGATCCACTAGAAAAAGCATATGATGGATTTTATACAAAGATTTACATAACTCAAGATACAAACACTACATATCGAAAACCCTACTACTATTGTATATGACGAGCCCTCATTGAATTAGTGAAGGCGTTCGTAACTTGGTTCTTTAGTCTTTTTAGTCAGCTTTAACAAACACTCAACTTTGTTCTTTAGTCTCTTTAGTCAGCTTTCTACCAATTAAAAGTCTTTTTACGTCTACGATTTGTTGGTTTATTGATAAGGGGTGTTATTGAATAATGGAATTTAAGTCCAAACGTTATTGAATTGTGTATTTGATAGATCCGTTAAAATCACATATTATTGAAAAAGCATTAAGAATTTATTCGATTTTTTTTTTTTTGTCATTGGACCACAATGTCGGTCCATTAACCAAGTTTCTGTATAATGCAGATAGTATGACTCGATTCCTGAATGTGCAAGTGCGCCTGCCTTTAGTGGACTTATCGCCTACCATTAGGCTAAATGCCACTTGCATAATTTATTCGATTTGATTAAGGATTTTGATAATGTTCTATTAGACTTTCACAACTAATTAAATCTCTGAAAACACTAACAAAAAAAAAAAATCATTTATGAATTTTCTACTCTTTTAGACAAAGTGTTCTCTGATAGCAATTGGAAACCGAGCAAAATGGTGAACCTTGCATAATCAGGGGCAAATGCTGAGATATAGCAACATAATGAGTCAGAAAAAAGGTTTATTAAATGTATAGTCAAGAAATGTTTTGAAGTACCTAAAATAGACATTTTAAGTTATAAATTACAAATAATAGCTCATTTTTTCAAGCTTGCACGAAATGTATCTTTTTAGTAAAAAGAAGTATTTTGTATCTGATCCATAGAAATGGTTTTTGTCTATAGAGGACAAATACTAACCAACACTACGCAAGTCTTGTCCACAAAGGATAACTTCATCATACTTGTTCACCATAGACAATATAATGTCCATCGTTGGCAGTATCGTGTCTACCATGGACAATGTGGCATACGTACGTCCACCGTGGACAACATCTGTTACATGATAACACAATGCAAACTGTCCATTTCAATCAAAAAGTTACATTTTCCGTAAGACGAAAAAAATATTATTTTTAGTAATTTCAAACTTAATAAGGTTATTCAATAAAAGATTTCCAAATGTTTTTTTATGAGATAGTAGTTCTTGGAAATATTCAGAGTACAATAAAAGATCTGCCAAACACGATGAAGGGTAAAGACAAATACTTTTGGAAACATGAATCCTCCGATCTTAAAAACTATATTGCATGCTCATCATATGAAGCTCTCTGGATACCTTTCCTGACAGTCTCTTGGTTCAAACATTCTGGTTTAGGGGCCACGTTCCCAAGCATGCTTTCATGTTTTGGATCACAACTCAAGACCGGTTATCGGTCAAACAAAGGCTTTTCTCTTGGGGTGTAACGATCGATGAGACTTGTAGAACCTGCAGCTCTCCGCAAGAAACAAGAGATCATTTGCTCTTGTCCTGTGAGTTTAGCTCTACAGTGTGGAGACTAGTTTCTTGCAAACTGGGACTTAGTTGCTAAAGTTTCACATATTAGAATGCTTTCATGTCTCAAAGACCAAAGAAATAGCAACTTTTGTTCTCCCTAGTGACACAAGCCACAACCTACGCTATTTGGAGATAGCAAAACCTTCAAGTTCATACGGAGAATTCCAGAACTTATCAGCAGGTTTTCAATGAGATTGATCGACTGATCCGAGACACTATTCTCGCCAAGAGAGAAAAAAAGCTTTTCACTAATTTGCTTTGATGTAAAGGTTAATTATGTTTAATTTTTTTCCCAAATAGTCTCTCAAATTCAGTTCACTGGAACTAAACCACAAATTTGATATATATATATACATTTTATCCGAAAAAAAAAATTATACTTTACCTTGAAGATTATCAAGACTTGAGAAATCTGTTTTGATTTTCTCACACTTCCTTGGTTTATAGGTATATTATTATTATTATTATTATTATTATTATTATTATTATTATTATTATTATTATTATTATTTTTTTTTTTTGGTCAAAATTTTTTTTATTTTAACGAAGATATTCTACCCCATAGGGTTAGAAAGCTTAAACTCTCTAGGGATCTGACATATACTTATGTACCAGCAAAGTGGCTTTTTTTCACTACTGTACTCAAGATAATTGAGTTGGGAAAAAAAGAAGAATTTTACTTTTCTTCTACCATGGTTTCAAGGTCAATTTCGTTGTACACTCTTATTATTTTTCCGATTTGTATTTTTGTATCTTTATTTGCTGGTTGGTATGAGATTTATCTTTCCAACTCAATAGATCCATGTTTGACAAATTAACTTAGATTTTTATACACATTGGTAAGGTTCTGTTTTGCATTATATTTTGTGAATTCTTTGTTAGTTTATTGCAAAGAGAGAATAGAGCGAAAAATCTGGCTAGGAAAAGTTCATAACTTCCTAAGTAGGCAAAGAAACTAAAAAGATGAAGTTGTGATTAAGATCTTATTTTCCGAAATGTATTTTATTAAATTGAAAATATAGGTGGGTTTTTTTTTTTGACAAACGAAAATATAGGTAGTTATATTTTAATGATTCAAATACAATAAAATTCATACCAAAATCTATTGAAATTCACCCAAGAGTATCTCCAATGGGAATATCCACATGACTATCTCATGGACAAAATAATATAAAACAATAAAAAATTATTAAATTTGTTGAGATACTTTTGGGTGAGTCTCTCATTTGAGAGCCTTTGGGATATTCTTGAGAGACTCTCTTACAAGACATATATCATCATTTAATTGATTTAGATGTGTTTATCTTGTTAATCAAGCATAAAATAGTTTAAAAACTTGATTTAGCCAAATTGCTCTCTGAGCCCTCACTTATACCAAGCTAGATCAGGAGCAAACCAACTGAACCACCTGCTTTTTGACGATTAAATACTTTATATGTTATTATTTTATAATTTTGATATACTTAAATATTCTAAAATTAAATTATATATTTATCAAGATCCATTATACATAAGTTTAGAGTTTATATTAATATTATTTTATTACTTTTAATCATCATCTATTTAAAATAAATATAATTAATATATATATATGTAATTAACTCACATATATATATATATACACATGTATTGGAATGTAATTTGTATGTGTAAAATTATTAATGAAAGATTATATAATTTAAAATGAATTTTAAGTAATAAAATATATAATTTAAAATAATGAACTACAAATATTAATATAATATTGATAAAAAACTTTAGAAGGGTATCTCACCAAGGAAATAAGATGAATATCTCAAAATAAAAATATTAAAAATATAGTATTATAATGGTATGATACGATTTGAGTATCACACCAATAAAGATGGTCTAAAATCCTCATCTTTGAAATAGTTTTTGGATTGAAGTCAACGCCCTTTTGGGATTACACGAGTGTGAATTAGAAATCGAAATGTGAAAAAAGATATTGATTTTCAACCATGGCCAAAGTGGAATTTGAGTCAAGGAAAATGTAAATAGCCAATCACTCAGACAAAGCTTAATGTAGTGAATGATAAAGCACGTCAGTTATTAGGAAAAACTAACGGTGGACCTCTGCCAGAAAGCTGTTGGTGTATAACTGCCTTGACGTGAGTAGCAGCTGTTTCGCCACCAAGTTCAGCGAATTCTAAGTAACGTAAAGATTTCAGCAAAGCCCCTTCCTGCAATATATATAACCCCAATCCATTATGCACATATATTAGTTCCTCCTCCCATAACCTAGAATAGAATCAACTCAGTGCATACTATGTTTGTTTCTGGACACAGATAAGTCAGATAATACTTGAAGTGGACTCTCACATGCTTTGTTGCATTGATGTGAGATGAGAAATTGCTTACAGAAAATAGAGCAAGGCCGTGTTCAAACTGAGCTTTACTGTGGCCAAGATCGGCTGCTCTTTTCATCCATTTTCCTGCTAGCTTTCGGTTTTGGGGTAATCCTTCTCCAACCGAGTAACAAAGCGAAATATTATACATTGCTCGTACATACCCACCTTCTGCTGCTTTTAGGTACCATCTAGTCTGTATCAAAAATAGAAAAAAAAACAAATCATTTTAGATAAAGACACATGAACTAAGCACATGTCCAAACATTGAACATCACCAGGTTCTACTGAATGTAAGCAGCCCTCAATATAGAAAGATGCTACTTTCAATTCAGAAACAAATTTCATAGAATCTTGACTAAGCTCATGAAGAAAGAATCAGAAGAAGGCACACATACTGCTTCTAGCAAATTAGTTTGCACGACCCGGCCTTGGTGAAAACAAAGAGCTAGCTGATACTGGGCTCGAATGTATCCGTTTTCTGCAGATTGTTTCAACCATTTCAGCGCTTCCTTCGGTTTTGAAGGTTGAACTGCAGATAAAAGCAAGCAAATTGCTCAGAAAATGCTCCACAAGCACATTTACCAGTTTGGTCAAACAATTATCTCTAGTCCATCAGTTCAGTCCATATCCAGCTATCACAACACATGAGCATTAGTATCAATTCTAAATAACTCCAAACGCAGTGCAGGTTATGATATCAAATCCGTCGAAGCCATCAGAACTTAAGTTTACCTTGAAGATAAGAAATCCCCAAATTACATTGACCAACAGCATCACCAAGCTCCGCAGCTCTCCTATACAGACTTACGGCTTTCTCTTGCTCTCCCGTTTCCCAGTACACAAGCCCGGCATCAACCATAGCGAGCGTTGATCCCCGCGCGGCTCCTTTCAGGAACGAATCCAAAGCCTTGTCGAGATTCGGTCTCACGCCTCCTCGGCCGTGCTTGAACCGTTTCCCCCACCGAAGCAACACCATCGATTCCCTCAACGGCTGAAGTGCGTCTCTCCACGATTTGCACACCGCAGACGCCGCTTGGAGATTCGGAAGACTGAACGGAGCAGCAATTTTTAACAGTATATCGAACGGAAGCATCGAGAAATCTCCGTTGCTTTCATTCGACGGAGATGGTGAAGAAGAAGAGGAAGACCTTGAGTTTGACTTCGCCGTTGCTCTGTTGACGGAAAATCTACTGCGTTTTTCCTTGTCGTTGGGTTTCAAAAACGATAAAGAGGTGAATCGAGATCCTTCAAATCTACCTGGCCACGTTCTCTGCTTCATCTTCTCCGGCGTAAACGACACCGTTGATTTCAAGAGGAGCAAGTAAACGATTCGTTTTGGCCTTTAACTTTTTTTTTTNTTTTTTTTTTTTTTTTTTCTTTCTTTCTGTTTTCTCCGCGTAAACCGAGTAATTGATTATTTTTTCCTTTTCTTTATTTCTTCGCTACGTTTTACGAAGATCAAACGGTTATGTGATAAGAGACAGTTAATCCACGAGTTTTCAAATTGACACGTGGAATACAAAACCGCCAAATGAATTCCTATAAAGTGGGCCAACTAACAAACACGAAGCATTTATATTTAATTTGGGCTGGGCCTGCATTCTTTTGTACCTTATACAAAACATATACATATATATATAAAAAAAAAAAAACAATATATATATATAAAAGTGGAATTTAATATTGACAAGCCAGCTATTCATTGACCATTTAAACTCAAAGTTTGATTTTGTCGGTACGTTGATATAGCGATGACGTAGATTCCACGGCGTTGTTATGAATGATGCTGATGTTTATTAGTTCTCAGTTCTCACTACTGTTTTTTTTCGTAATTCAGGAGTTCGCAAGCTGAGTCTGGACTAATCTCATGAACGTGGTACAGCTCACGAATAGACCCTCATCTCTGAGTATACAAATGGACCCAAAACATAGACCTATA
>OVAX01004316.1:0-13909 GCA_900406405.1 Lepidium africanum | reverse complement strand
AGCGACTGAATTGTTCAGTCACAATATTCAGTCGCTAAATGCGTGTTTTCTTGTAGTGATCAATACACAATCACGAGAATATCTAGGGTATTGTCATACAATAATTATATTCCTAATCCTAATCCATATCTATTAAAAAATTTCTCCTAATCCTAATAGGATGTACTTAGTTTTTCATATTTTCGTTTTTTTTCTCCAATTTAATGTTTTAAATTTTTTACAAAATATTTCAACTTTATCTCTATTATATAAAACCCGTAGCAATAAGATTTTTCATATCTCTATTATAATAAAAACGTAGCAATAAGATTTTCAGTATCTTTAGTAATATAATAGAGATTTTAAATCCCTTGATTTGTTTTAACTAATTAATTTATTTTTTTTGTTTAGATAAAACTACTTTAAAAACTAGTTATTTGTTTTAACCCGATTTCAATAAAAATATACAATTAAAAAATAAACTTCAACCAATTAAGATTTGATTTTTGTTGGTTTAAAAATGAGTCTGTAAACAATTAAGATTTAAATTTTGTTTGTTAACAAAAGAAACTTTAACTAATTAAGATTTGATTTTTGTTGGTTTAAAAGAGCATTTCTAACCAATTAAAATTTGATTTTTGTTGGTTTAAAAAGGAGTCTCTAACCAATTAAGATTTGATTTTTGTTGGTTTAAAATAGAATCTCTAACCAATTAAAATTTGATTTTCGTTGGTTTAATATATGCCACTAATTATATATTTATTTGAATATTTTTATAACAATTAAGAATTTTTCTAATCTCTATATATAATAAAACAGTAATGTTAAATGAATATGGAACTAAAACTCTAAATGAATACGAGTTTAAAACCATAAATGAATGCGGGTCAAAAACCTTAATTAAATACAAGTCTTAAAACAAATTGCATGTGTCTAAAAACTTAAATGACACGAGTCGAAAAAGTTTATGTACGAAAATTGTTATGTATCAAAACCTCAATCAACTGAATTAAAAAAATCTATTCCATGTACAACATTGATCATCACTATAAATTATAGATTAATTTATAGTATATGTTCGAATCGAGTCTAGCACAGAGGTACTAAATCCGAAATTCTGATTTTTAGGGGGAGGAAAGGGCAAAGACTCTTGAGAATTTGAAGAGAAGAAGTTGATTGCCAAATAGCAAAGAAGATTGTCGAGTAGAGTTATATTGCTTAATGTGTGTGTCAAAAAGCCGATACTTTTTTTGAAGGATTTGCTCCTCTATTTATAGATCATATAAGCGGTTACAAAGTAGTTTGCAAAAAGGGAATATTACAATTATTTAAATATGATCTTAACTAGAAGATCTTAGCTAGATTTTCAGAAATTTTCCATGTCAAAATAGGAAAATTTCCATTTCTTTTCTTGATGACGTGTCGTCCGACTTCCTTCATGGTTAGCGCATTTCCGAGAAGGAATTCTTCCGAGTTGACTGAAGATATCTGAGTCGACACTTCGATAATCCTGCCTAGCTCAAGACTTAGAATATTCGCCCATTTTTTCCCGTGGACCGAAGTAGGATCTCGGATCCACCTCCAACAATTATCCCCCTCAGACTCGGAGAATTATAGTAGAATTTCTGAGTCGGGAAGTTTACCTGCTTCTAGAATCTTTGGTCCACGTGTCAGCCTGCGAGTGGGTTACTCTGGCAATCGCCTGGGTTTTCCGCAAGTCATCATTTCGCGCCGATTCAATTTCCGCTATACTTCTATAAATACCGCTCCAATTTCTTTACTTTTTACTCTTATCCAAGATTAACGAGGTAACTTCTCTCTCTTCTTTCTCTCTCTACTTATTTTCCAAGTTGCTTTTATTTCTTCCTTTATAAAATATCGTCGATATGGAAAAGGATAGATTTAAGTCTAGTTCCGAGAATTCTGACTCTAGTTTATCTTCAACTTCTAGTAGTAGTAGAACTCAAGAAAATGTAGAGCTGCATCTTTTGGATAGTCCTGGTAGTGAATTAGATGATTGTATAGTGGACTCAATATTGGGTCATCAATTACTAATGCGAGGAGATTAGAGAAACTCTACGCCGCCTGTCAAGATATGAAGGAAGTCAACATTAAACTCCCTGATTCTGACTCCCGACCTTGGACTCCTTGGGACGGTTATGTTGCTATTTATGACTGGTGGTTTACAAAAACCAAGATGTGGTTTCCAATTTCGGATCTTCTTGCTAGATATTGCTATGCTCGGAGGACCGCGATGACTCAACTAGGAGTTGCAGGAATTGCAAACATTGTTGGAGTTTTGATTCTTGGTAGTGAGGCGGGAGTTGATGTCTCGACTTGACTCTTTGAGGATATGACAGACTTCTGTGAGGTCAAAGCCTCAGAAGGAACATTTTTTGCCAGGGCTAAAACTGGTCGTTTCTTAGATGATCCAACTTCCAAAGTTATGGGTTGGAAGAATCATTATTTTTTTGTTCGTCCTGACAAATTTTTTCGTCCATGGAGAGATCTGGAGTTCCTAACTCCTTGGGCAAGGATACCCGGTAGACTTCTAGGTGTTTTGATACTCCAATATTCCTCATTTTCTAAATACTTATATTTTCTTCTTTCATATTGTAGTGAGGCATCCATCGTCATCTGTTCGCCCTCTTCTTAGCAACCATCAAGAGTTGTTGGATAGAATCTTTAGCGTTCCTTGGCTCAGCTGGAAATTTTTGCCAGACGGTCTTCTAGAGAAAACCGCTTCTCGCTACTCAAAGGGTAAGTCATCATTATTTTATACGTAGGACAAGTATCTTTAGCTTTACTTTGCTCCTCAAATGTCATTTTATTCCTTCAGGAGTTCTTCAAACAGATATGGGGTTTGACGACTTTGCCATACCCAACATTTTTGGTGGCTTAGATGACATTCTCGGGGACGTTCTGCATTCTTCTGCTAAAGTCGACACTCTCCAAACTTCTGACTCTGTCCTCAAAGAGGACTCGGCTACCAAGGTGCAGCAAACAAATATTTTTGAAGCTCCTATAATTGACTTGGAGCTTCAAGAAGCGAATGTTTTGGCCCCTGAGGCCAAGACTGGCCTTTCTGAGAAGGTTAGTAAAGGTTCCACAGGTTCCCCATCTTCTAAGAAAAAGAAGATGACAACCCTTGTTAAAACTCGGGATATTGAAACTCCCACATCTCCAGCTGGTTCCTATGATTCGAAGAGAAAATCTGAGAAGAAGAAATCGGCACCTGTCTCTACCACTCTAGGTAAAAATTTTTGCCGAGTCCCTTTTGCTAAGCGTTTAGGCGACGAGGTGATTAGTCTTTGTTTGGTGATACCACGTCGTGCAGCCGCTCTTGAAGTTGTTCAGAAGGCAACAACTAAGCGTAAGGAGCCTCTTCCTCTTGCTAAAGTCCCTTCAAGTAAGAAAACAAGGTTGCAGGGGACTTCCGCTTCATGTATGGCTTTGAAGAGTCGGCTCCAATCAAAGACTGTGGAACAGAGGGAGCCGACTTGATACGTTATTGATAATCCTGTTCCCAACATGTTCAATAAAAAGGAGTATATTGAGACCGCGAAGTTAATGTTCTCGGTTAGTTCTCGGCACTCAAACTTATTTGTCTGACTCGGCTTAAATCTGACTTTCTTGTTTCCTCTTTTATAGTTTGTTGCTCAAATGAACTGGGTTATCTTTAGTAAGGAGAAGGCTATGATTGCGGAAGCTGAGAATGTCCGCCAACTTGATGAGATGTCCAAACAAATCGATAAATCTCATCAGGAGGCAGCTGAAGCTAAGTCTTCCTTGGTGAAAGTTCAGACTGACTTAACTCGAGTGACTTCCGAGTTAGAAGTGGAGCGTTTGAAATCTCTTGCGTATGAGAAACAGATTTATGCTCTTAAGGATAATGTTCAGTCTGATACTAAGATCCGAGATGCTGCTTTCAAGGCGGCATAGAAGCATAAAACCGCAATTTCATCTCTCCGGGATGGCATAAGCGCTTTCAAAGGTAAGACTAAATATCTTCAACTTGTATATGTTGAGGTAATACCTTACTCGACCGTCTGAAAAGGATATCGACAAGGTTCGGCAACCTTGAGTTGAATCTGAGTGCTTGCCTAAGTTATGCTCAAATGTGCGGCTACGATTACCTTTTGCAATGCTTGCTTAAGAAAAAGGCCTCAGTTGACCCTGAATTGATCTCATATGTGTCTTCCAACCTTGCTTCGACTAAGGAAATTGTTGACAAGGAGGTCATCACGGCTCTGCACCCAGACAACCTTGTCATACTAGCTTTTGAGTTTGGCGAGTCCTCTAGCTTGGTGGCGGCTGCCTTAGCTTGGAACAAGTTGCTTGCACTCAAGCCAGATCCGAATGAGGTAGTTGCTCCTGGGACTGGAGATTGTCCAAAGGTTAATATAAAGGACTTTGAATTTGTCTATGTTCCAATTCAATGTATAAACTAGTATGGCTCAAATAGAGACATTATTTTTTTCAAAGGTTGCCGACAAGGATTATTCGGTTGAGAAGGACAATGCCAAAGTCGAGCGGGCCGAGACTGGTGAATAATCTTTACATATATATATATATATATTTCAAGAATATATGCTTTCCCGTTCATGGGAAATTTGTAAAAACATTGCCTTTTATTTTTTGAATGTATGATATATTTTTTTTGCTTCGTTAAAAAAAAAATTCGAAGTTTCATTTAACGAGGTTTTAAGAATCAATTGATTACAACAAGATCTTTGGTTTTGGCAGAGTTTAATTGACTCGGCTTACATTCTTGTGAGGTTTATATTTTGAGCAAGATTTTGGGGACTCAGCGAGATTTTAAACTCGGCTTAGTTTGTACGAGGTTTAGGACTCGGCTAAATATGAGCGAGATTTTTGGGACTCGACGAGATTTCAGACTCGGCTTGGATTGTGCGAGGTTTAAAACTCGGCTAAATTCGAGCGAGATTTTAGGGACTCGGCGAGATTTAGGACTCGGCTTACATACGAGTGAGATTTTAGGGACTCGGCGACATTTTAACGACTCGGCTTAAATTGTGCGAAGTTTAAGACTTGGCTTAAATACGAGCAAGATTTTAAGGACTTGGTGAGAATTTGAGATTCAACTTTAAATGATAGTATTTCTGCCTTTGCCAAAGATTTTATAAGATAGTTTTGCGAGTTTCTAACTCGGCGAGATTTTAAGACTCGGCTTTTAACTTATTCTGTGGGAAACTATGTCTCATTTTTATCAAGGATTTCAACCTCGGTAAAGCTATGCTTTGTCTTTGTGAGAACGAATCCCATCTTTTTGTACGAAACTATGTTTTGTCTTTTTCGAGAATTTTGGTCTCGACGTTTGCGAGTTAGGGTGTAGCACTTTAGTTTTTTTTTTTTTTGCGAACACGAATTGGGGACTTATGTAATTTTTATTTAGTTTTAGCTGCCCCGAAGGCTACCTACGTACCCCAAAGGGATCAAACCAAGACGTAGTTCTGATTACATAATTAATTAGATAGAGATGCAAGTGAGGAGAATTCCGTTTGCGCTTCACCGATACAACTTTCCATTTACTTAGGCATAGAAAGCGAACTTGGCTTTGAGTCGGCGTGCTGCCCACCTATCTTCTTGAGTTTCCCCATCAATGATGTACGCAAGGATCTCATCTCTTTAATCGATTTCTGTTCTCCAGGTTGCTTGATGTCTGGCATCTTGGTATCAGAGTCTTCCATAGTGTCAGTAATTGTCGAGACGAGTTCGAGATCTCCTTTTGGTAGGCTTATACTCGGTTGATCTATGATTTCAACTGGTATAATCTATCTTTGAATGAGATCTGTGGTAGATGCTAAAGCTGCTAAGGCGTCAGCTGAAGTGTTTTCTCCTCGGGAAATTTTGTTGACCTTGAATTTTAGATCCTTTGTCAACTCCTTAATGACTTTGAGATATGCTTCCATTCAGTCGTTCTTTGTATCGTAACCTCTGTTCACTTGGTTGACCACTAGCTGAGAGTCGCTGTAACATTAAACTTTGGTTGCCCAAATTTTTTTGGCTAGCTTGATCCCTACGATCAGTGCTTCATATTCAGCCTCGTTATACGACGCAGGGAAGGCAAGTCGAAGAGATTATTGTAGGATTTCTCTAGTTGGACTCTCTAGTCTGATTCAAACTCTTGAGCCATGTTGGGAAGATGACCAATCTACATAATTCTCCAGGTTTGAAGAACTCTGTCCGACTCTTAAGGTTCCAAGTCGGGAGACTGTTTGATTAGGAAGTCGGCCAGTACTTGAGACTTTGCGCTGGTTCTTCCTTTGACTTTGATGTCGTATACACTTAACTTAATAGCTCATTTAGTCAATCTTTCGAATTGATTCGGACTGTGCAATATTGTTTATAGTGGATGATTCATTAATATGATGATGGTGTGAGACTAGAAGTAAGGTCGTAACTTCCTTGTCAAGGTTACAACTGCTAACACAAGTTTTTCTGTAGTCGGATATTTAGACTCTGCTCCGTTTAAAGACTTGCTGTTGTAGAAAATCAGGTGTTTAGTTCCTCTCTTATCTGCAACAAGTTCGCTACTTAGTGTAGACGCTGAGACCGCAATATATAAGTATAATGGTTCTCCGTCTTCGGCTTTTGCCAAGATTACTGGGGTCGAAAGATACTCTTTTAACTCGGAAAAAGCGTTTCGCACTCCTCATCGCATTTGAACTCTTTAGTCCCTCGTTATAACTGGTAAAACGGAAGACACTTGTCTGTTGAGCGCGAGATGAATCGGTTTAATACGGCAATTCGGCCAGTTAGCCTTTAAACTTCCTATTTGTTCTTTGGAGAAGGTAACTCTTGGATTACCTTAATCTGTTTTGGGTTTGCTTTGATTCACCTTTGAGTGACTATGTAGCCGAGGAATTCTCTCGAGGTTACTCCAAAGGTGCATTTCGCCTGGCTTGAGCTTTATCTAATACTCGTTCAGAGTTTGAAAGCAACGTGTTAAGTGGTCGACATGATCTTCTACTTTTAGCGACTTGACTAACATGTCGTCTATATACACTTCCATCGTTTGTCCGAGTTGGTCAGCAAACATCTTATTGACCAAACACTGGTAAGTTACTCCGACATTCTTCAACCCAAATGACATAACTCTGTAGCAGTAAGCTCCTCGTACTGTGATGAAGGAAGTTTTCTCCATGTAGTCGGGATGTATTCTAATTTGATTATATCTTGAGAAAGCGTCCATAAACGAAAGAAGTTCATTTCACCTTGTTGCTTCGACAATATGGTCGATGTTTAGTAACAGAAAACTATCTTTTAGACAACCTTTGTTCAAGTCGTTAAAGTCCACGCAAACTCGCCATTTCCTGTTTTCCTTGGGGATGATAAATGGATTGGCTAACCATTCCGGGTATTGCACTTCGATGATGGATCCGGCGTTGGTTAGCTTTCTGACCTCGTCTATTATGGCTTTTGTCCTTTTTGGTCCTAACTTTCTCCTTTTTTGCTTGATTGGTTTCTATGTCGAATCGACATTCAATCTGTGACTTGCAATCTTTGGATTGATTCCAGGCATGTCTTTGACCGTCCATGCGAATGTTGTTACGTTTTGCTCTAGAAATCAAAATCAACTTATCTAGAATTGGTTTGCTTAAGTTGACTCCAATGCTTACACACTTAGACGAGTCTGTCAGGTCGATGTTGATGAGTTCAACGATTGATTGATCTGGCTTCTCAAGAGCGGGATGTTTCGAGAATACTTTGCTGCTCACAGATGCTGTGATCATACATGACTTGTTTTGTAATTTCAATACGGTGATAAAGCAAGTCCGAGACATCTTTTGATCTCTGCGAAGTGTGTAAACTTCTTTATTTTCGAGATCTTTACGTATTGATGATAGCTTAACAGGTTTGATTTCATCGCGTGAATCCATGGAGCTCCTAAGATCATATTGTAAATCAGCGATTTATCTACCACCAAGAGCTTGATCCAGCTCGTGATTCTGGTAACTCAGATTGGTAACTTGACTATTCCAATCACATTGATTGTACATCCATCGAACACAGTTAGTGTTCAATCCACTGGTTTAAGTCAGAAGTCAGGTAATGCCATTTGTCCATTGTCTCTTTAAAGATTAAGTCCATTGAACTTCTAGTGTCGATGAGAATCCAAGATACATCACATTCGGCTACTCGTAATTTTACGACTAGTAGGTCGTTATGTGGGAAGCTTACTCCTTCGACATCCTTGGTGGTGAATGTTATCTTCGAATCCAGCATTGGCTTCCACTCTTGGAGACCCTTACTCATTGGTCTTTTCATCTTGTTTCTGCCGTTTAGAATTTTCTTTAGCGTTTCCGCTCTGGTTTGCCGCTTTGTAAGCTGTTTCTCACAACTCGTCTTCTTTCCACTTCTGTGCTTTAAACTTTTGAGTCTCTTTTTCTGAGCATTCAACTCGCCTTTGCTAAAATTTTCAACGAGTAGTTCTTGCAGCTGTTTACACTTTGAAGTGGAGTGACCGGTTCGATTATGGAATGCACAATACTCATTTCAGTTGTAAATGTTGTTGAATGGCTTCTTACGAGCTGAGCCATTAGTTTCTCCGACTTGAAAAGATGTAGCCGAGATTTCTTTCCCTCTGTAATTATGCTGTCTTGGCTCGTGATATTCGTTTTTTTACTTCTTCGCTCCCAAGTCTCGTTGAGTTTTCTGAGTTTTAGCGAGGATTGCTTTTCCTCCACATAATCTGCATGCCTTGCCGCTCTTCAAAGGGCATCCAGGATCGTAGTTGGTCGATTCACGAAAAGATCTCTCCTTAGGGCCTCACCTGTAACCATTTTGGTTCTTAGAGCCTCAATGGCTATATCGTCGCTGACTTTAGCCTTAGTCAGGATTTTCTTAAAGCTTCTGAGATACGACTTCAAGGACTCGTTAAATCCTTGCTTCAAAGATTGTATTTCCGTTGTAGAGGTGTCTTGGTTGACAAACAGAGCGTATTGCTTCATGAAAAACTCATCAAGTTGATTGAAGCTCTCAATCATTCCCGTGGGTAACTTGGTGAACCATATCAAAGCATCACTGGTTAGGTTCTCGGTGAAAAGTTGACAATAAACTGTATCTTCCTCGTCGGGATTATAACTCATTCCGTTCATTATGACATTGAAGTCGCTCATGATTCTATTGGGCCAGTAGTTATGTCATCAGAGGGATATCTTAGTCTCGGTCCTTGGTTTACCAGTACTCTTTTTAGTCTCAGCAGGAATGGTGAATTTTGAGTGTCGAGCTGGTGGCTTGATGGAACTATGACCTCATGTTTTCCATTATTCTGAATACGGTTGTCACGTCTAACGTTGCTAGTGCTCGCTGTCCTAGCATATTTTGCATCGTAGTTTGCCCCAGTCCCGAGATGTTAGCTATATGCGGACTCGACATGCTTCCAAAAAGGTTCATTTGCACGCTAGCCAACACTTCTTCATGCGGCTCGTTGATTTGTGCAGATTTAAGGCTATTATCATTTATCTGAGACACAATTCTATCGAATTCCTCAACGTTTCTTCGATCATATGCTTTGTATTGTGCTATCAAGTTGCGCACCAAGTTCTTGATCAATGGCGGTCCTTCGGGCGATCTAGGGAGAACAGTAACTTCTCGAGATTCCTCCCGATTTTCCTCCCGAGTTTAAACAAAGTTCAAAGGTGTTCTGAAAGTTGGATCTGTGTGTTCTTAGAGGCTAGGATCCCTATTTTCTGGTGAGTTGATGGTAACTTTGTCTTCAACCATCCTTACTTTCTTGGCGTATACTTTTTTCTCCTGTGTAAAGAAGTCATTCGATGTCTTTCCCATAGACGGCGCCAACTGTTCGAACCGGGTCTAGCATTGAGGTACTAAATCCAAAATTCTGATTTTTAAATGGAAAAAAGGGCAAGGACTCTTGAGAATTTGAAGAGAAGAAGTTGATTGCCAATTAGCAAAGAAGATTGCTGAGTAGAGTTATAATTCTTAATGTGTGTGTCAAAAAACCGATTCCTTTTTTGAAGGATCTGCTCCTCTATTTATAGATCATAGAGGCGGTTACAAAGAAGTTTGCAAAAAGGGAATATTACAATTGTTTAGATATGATCTTATGAAGATCTTAGCTAGATTTTCAGAAATTTTTCATGTCGGAATAGGAAAATTTCCATTTCTTTTCTTGATGACATGTTGTCCGACTTCCTTTATGCTTAGCGCGTTTCTGGGAAGGAATTCTTCTGAGTTGACTGAAGATATCTGAGTCGACACTTCGATAATCCTACCGAGCTCAAGACTTAGAATATTCGCCCATTGTTTCCCGTGGACCAAAGTATGATCTCGGATCCACCTCCAATAGTATATATATCAAATATATATATATATATAAATTTACATATAAAAATCAAGCTCGTGCATAGCACCGAGCATCATCTTGTATAGTATTAATATTAATGAATTAGAGATGTACATTACTATCATACTATGTCAGATAGTATAGTATTAGTCATCTAACCTGTAAACATCCTCTAGTAGAAAAACACGTATGTTTCCCTCCATAATATATTAACTAGGTTCTAACCTGCATCACGTTTTATAAAAAAATAAAATAATAGACCATGATAATTTGTAGCCGTGTGTATTATTCAAAATGTATTTCTTTAATAAGTATATTGGAAAATGATTTAAATAGTTGATAAGGAGGTTTGTGGTATATTTTATAATGATTTTTCAAGATTTTTAAACTTGAATAGATTTTTAAATATATGTGCCATAAACTCTATTATCGCTATAATATAATACATAAATCATGTTGGTAATTTTATATCATTAAAAAAAGAAAAATATTTAAAAAATAAGATATAGTTATTAACTTTTATTTTAAACTATTCATAAAATTTAAAATATATAATAATTACATTTTATTCTAAAACCTCCGGCTAGCACTACAAGAATACATACATATTACAACGAACTAAGGACGAATTGAGTTTTGTCGTATTCTGATCATCGTAACAGGATATTCGTTGTAAATTTGTTGGTAAATTTGCAAGACCAGATGTTTGTTGTAAATTCGTCGTAAAAGCGTTGTGAAATTTGGGAGGAAAAAGAAGCGTTGTAACTTCGTCATAAAACTAACGACATGAATTCATCGTAAAATCAACGACACATTAACGTCGTTAGTTTTACGACGAAATTACAACGCGGTTAGCTAACGACGAATTATAGACCTTTTTTACGTCGAATTAGAGATGTTTATTTACAATGAACTAGAGACGATCTAATTTACAACGAATTAGAGATGTTTATTTACGTCGAATTAGGAACTAATTTTTCCCAAGGAATTGGGGAAGAAAACTATTTACGACTAATTAGGGACGAACTTGGATAATTAATTTTTTAAATAAAATTATTTATAAAATATTTTATGATTTAATTAAAAATTTTAGAAAATGTTTTAAATTTAAAATTTAATTTTATAATATTTATAAAGTATTTAAAATTTTTTTACAAAAACATTAAAAATACAAATATTTATTGTAAAATTTCATCAAACAAATCCGCACTACGGGATTCTTGCTCCTCAGTCACTCTTTGGTTTAAATCGACATCCCTCTGGGTCAAAGTCCGGATTCCGAGGGCCTAACGACTACGCTCTAATGCCTCCATCTGATGGGGATTGCCGGCAACCAAAATATCGAACATAAACTCCATTGTTGCAAACTGCTCAGNCGAATAGCGGGACCAAAACCCGTTGCCTTACCGCTTGGCTACGCCCCATTTCAATTTTTATTCAAGACTACTAAAAGAGTAATATTTCTATTGGTTGTTCGTCAATTCAATTTAAGCCCAAATTAAATATAGATTAGATTAATGCTAGAGTTTTGACACGTGTAGATAGCAAAGTAAACTTATTTTATNAACTTAGGGAAGTACTTTAGAAACATATGTATAAAAAAACATATTTTATTGAGTCCCTTCATGCCTACTATAACTAGTTATTTCGGTTTTCTACTAGCAGCTTTAACTATAACCTCAGTTCTATTTATTGGTCTAAGCAAAATACGACTTATTTGAAATTAATTGAATGAAGATTTTTTTATAAAAAAGGATTTCGGTGGTATTTCGTATGTTCGATATCGCTGTAGCTCCACTATTTCGTTACGCGAAGCTGCCACCTTCATCGGCAATACAGATTAAGAGCTAGGAATAGATAGTACCTCTCTTTTCTCCCTTTCAAAAATGAAAACANAGAGAGCTTTCCCCCATCCAAGTAGAAGTGACTCTTGGGACATCTTGCGCGGATCCTACTCCAAGAATCCGTCCTTTCTTCCTCGGAGCAATCTGGTAAAAACGTTAATCATGTTAGTATTAATTATATTACCTATAATTAATTAAACATTGAAATTAAATACTTAATAATATATATTAACTAATTACCTGTTTATAAATTGTGTCTACTTCTGAAGTAGTCAATTCCACATGAGTACCGTCGGAGGTTTCCTGGGAAAGCTGAGTCTGACGCTCCTGAACGGTAGCTACAACCTTGTTGTGTAGCCTCTCCGATCTAGCATCGACAAAAACTCCAGACTTGGTCTTATGAGTCCGCTCGAACAAATCCGGAAGAGTAGGAAAATGTCCTAACTCTTCAGCCTAAAAATTATAAAACTTAGTTAAATATCTAATTAATTAAAAATTAAATGAAATAAATATTTTAATTTTAAATAAACCAACTTACCATATGTAGAGCGACTCCGCCAAAAGTAGTCTGTCCAGCAGTGTGAGGCATAGCAAGCGGCAAACCGTCTAGTCTAACCATGTTCCAAGAAGCAGAACACTGAGCAGCATTCTTCACGGAATTGGGGCTACCCAAAAATTCTTCAACCCCTCCCAAACTGCGGTTGTCATAAAGCTAGGTTTGTCATCATCTCTTTTCACCTCCCAATCTGTCTTCCAATCAGAGACAGTGTTAGAAAGCCGCTTCATGGCTTTCTGGTTGAACTCATGCTTAACGGTCTCGTTGATGGAGACGTCCCAGTTCCAACGTTGCTGTTAAAAAGAGGATTTTATTAGTATTAAGTAATTAAATAAGTTAATTAAATAAAACAAAAAAATTGAAATTTTTAAAAATAATTACCGCGAAAATCTTAAACCACGTTAAGCGAATGTAGTGTGGTACCGATGTCCAGTTAGGGTTCGCCTCAACAAAAAAACTCTTGATGCATTCCGTAATGCTTCGCCTCACTTTGCTATCCACACCAAACCAGAATTTTATAAAACAATTGTAATTAGTAAATATATAATATGAAGTAATTTTAATTTTAAATTTTAAATTTTGATTAAAAAAATTAATACTAAATAGTTAACTTACCAATAGGTACCATTAGGTCGATCGATATGCGATACAGGAAAATTCCTGTGATTTCCATGCGCGACAATATCCTCCCCCCTATACAGCGCATAGGGTGCATCCGAGGGTACCATGAGATTCGGATGAATAGCTCCAGGAACCGGTGGAGGGTCAACGGGCTCGTCCAGTTGCTGCTCCGGTCGTGACTATGACTAAGGAAGGACAGTCTGTGACTGTGTGTTTGGTATCGCTGAAGAAGTCGACACTCCAACAGAGCCCGACGATGAAGACATGCCCTGAATAGAGTCATTGTAGTGGACATATTGTGTATGCTTACGGGGAGCCATAGATAAATCTGCAATAATAAGAAAATTAATTAATTAATAACCTACAATAACGGGAAAATCTTAATTATATTCTAAAATCTAAGTTTCATCCTAATTTCTAAATTCCATCTATCCTAATTCCATCTATACTAATTTCATTAAATTAGAGAGAAAATCTAGAGAGAAGGTAGAGAGTTACCTTAGAGAGAGAAAGTAAGGAGAGGAAATAACAACTGATTTGGGATTTCGTTTGTCTTATATAGAATTGAGTTTCTTC
>OVAX01004314.1:0-13915 GCA_900406405.1 Lepidium africanum | reverse complement strand
AAGTGTTCTTCATGCCTATTTCAACCTGATCACTTGGAATTTGATGTGTTGCATTCTCTGCTTGAAAGGTGTTCGATGAATTGCCTGACATAGCTTAGATTAAAACTTAGCTTATCTATCCCAAGAGATTGGTAGCTTAGAGAGCTGGGTAGCTAATTAGGATTGCTTCTTCATGCCAATATGAGTGTGTAATCACCAAAGAGATTTGGGTTAGGTCACACTTGGATTGAGATGTCATGTTCATGAGAATCTCTTGATTGTTATGTTCTTGAATCCTAGGCTCTAGATCTGCTTAATAGTTTGTTAGATGAGTACTTAAGATCTATGATTGAGCTGAAATCTTTGAACCCTTCTTCCTCATGAACCCAGCTTCATCATTGCTTTATTATTCGCTTGGCTGTTNAAGATCTATGATTGAGCTGAAATCTTTGAACCCTTCTTCCTCATGAACCCAGCTTCATCATTACTTTATTATTCGCTTGGCTGTCTTTACTCTCGTTTATTGCTCTGTAGCTTTCACTGTTTCATTTATGCTTTGCCTTAATTTATGTTTCTTACCATTTGCATCTTAATTCTATGTTTTAGGTTGTTAGATAATCATATCATCTATTTGGCTTGAATTAGAATAGTTTATCACATCCTGAGTGTTAGTTTCACACCCATTTGGTTCGATAACCTTGTATGCTACAGGGATTTGACTAACAAGGCTTAAAAACCTTGTTACCACTCGCCAGTCACCCCTGAAGCGACATGGACCGACTTCATTAATTTTGACCAACTTTACTTTTTGTTGACTCGGATTAGGGCTTCCGTGTGTTGGGCCCTATAAATACCTTGTTAAGCGAAAAAACGCAGGAGAGCCTAGTTTTTGCCTCCTTTGGTTAGATCTGAGAAATTCTCTTTGTATTTTTCATTGTTCTTTGCTGTTTTGAATGAAAACCATTGTTCTTGCTTAAATCTCATTTTCAGTTGGTTTGATTTCATTTGTATCTTTATTTTCTGTCTTAGATTATGTTTTATGTTTCTAAGTTAGAGGCGGCGTGGCTATCCATGGATAGTGAGTAGTCTGTTTAGGGTTTTGTGGGGAGATGGAGTAGATCTGGGTTTGATTCTGGGTTTTTGATCTANGAATTAGAATAGTTTATCACATCTTGAGTGTTAGTTTCACACCCATTTGGTTCGATAACCTTAGAAACCTTGTTACCAAATTGGCGCCGTTGCCAACTGGGTGTTAGTTAGCTACAATTAGGATTTTCAACTTTCTGAGATCAAGTTCTCTTGTTTCACGTTTATACTCACTTCTGGTCCTGTTTTTGTTGTCTGTTTCAGTTTACAACACGACTTCACTACTCTACTCGGCCTCCCAACTCGAGTTGAGACCCAAGTCGACTTCTAACAGTGTATGCAGACGCGTTCTCAGGGTAACCAGAATCTTCTACGCCTCCGTGACAACATTGATCAGATCCAACGCGAGCTGAGAGCGCAAAGGAATCGTCTCCATAGTGGGAGAGAACACTCAGTGGAAATGGATCAACATACTGACAAGCACTCAACTCAACTCCCTGTGCATGGACCTCAACAGAGGAGATCCCGAACAATTGGAGCTGGAGATGCACCAAGTGGNACTCGAAATCTGATTCGTAGGCTATCTCACCCGGAAGGTGTTCGATGATATGCTTGGCTTAGTTTCAGTCTAGGATTGATGCATTATGGCCCAAGGGATTGGATGTTCAGAGCGTCAGTTGGTCATTTAGGATAGACTCGTTAATGTCAATTTGAGCGTCTGATCACCAAGGGATTGGGTTAGGTCGCGCTTGAACAAAGATTTCATGACCACGGGAGTGGCTTGTTTATATTGTTATCCTAATCTGATACTTGCCTGTTTAGGTTGTTAGATAAAGTCAGAAACCCAGGATTAGGCTTAGTTCGTTGACTTCATTCTCCTTATGAACCCGTTTTTCTTACTTGATTGCATTCGTTTGTGTTGCTCTATTTTAGTTTGATTGCTCTGTTTTCTGCCTTAATGCTCTGTTTTACATTTTTGCTTAGTTTTGATTTTCAAGTTAGATAGGTACGCATCTAGTCAGTTTCTTTACCCGCTTAGTTTTTCATGTTTAGCTGATTGTGACAAAATCACTTGAATTGATTAATTTTGCTTGGATTAGATAGCCATCCATACCCTGAATGTTAGCAGTGCACTTTGGTTCGACATCCTTATATACTATAAGGATTTGATAATCTTAACCTTAAAACCTTGTTATCACTATACATATTTAGCATCGTCTGTAGTTGTTTTACTGGATCAGAATAGGATGTCGCCTATAGACTAGAGTGGTTATGATAGCTTGTATCTCTCACCACCTGGATATTATGGGAATTATCAAAATCTTTTGAAGTGAAAGGAGACAATTGACTCATTTCCTCCGGTTTAGCAATTTTCACAAGTTTGGACAATGAACTTCCTCATGGTTTAATTTTAAACAATGATAACAACATCTCCTCACCCTTTCGAAGACAATTCCCATACACAGCAAGTATCCATTCGGAGATCTCACATTTCGTGACTTACAAACTGGGTTATTGGAATCGAAACAGATCCGAACCCTCACGAAATCAGTCACATGTGACTTATCTGGATTATATGCAATTTCTAGAACTTCCCCAATAGAGTTTACGAGAGCACTAAATGCATTGAGGGTGAAATACTTGACAGGAATATTTGTAAGTCATATCCACACCGAGAAAGTAGATAAGCAATTTTTCGGTTGAGTTTCCGATCAGTGTTTAACTACAACCCCCCAATCCCCATATGTCCAAAACCCCAATTTGGTGATAGAAAGCAAATCAGATTCTTATTGAAAGATAAACTGAAAACGATCTTTTGACTGTATGATTCCAATGGTTTGATCTTTCAATCGCCAAATCCGTGGCATATTCATGATGAACTTGGATATATTCTGCTTTGTCGGCTTAAGTAATCAGCCTATGAGACTCATCTTATTTCTTTGAATCGAGCTATACTCACCTCCTCTCGGTAGCTCTAAAGGTTCATCTTCCACACTCTCTCAAAATTATTATGCATGTCTAAAGATGCGTGGAATCCAAGTCAGAGACAAAGTGGGAAAACAAGACCAAGTTGAAAGATGATGGAACGAAGACTTGCTGATCAAGAATGAATCGAGACAGAGAGCTATTGGCGAACTCGATAGATCTCTGTCAAGCAGAAATGGAAACTACCATAAGTTGAGAGTTTTCCATTTCTAAGGGAATTGGAAGGATTCTAGGTTTAGGTTTCGTGTAATAAAAGGGTTGAAGGTGTGTTTAGTGGCGACTAACACTTTAGAGCTTTTGGGGGAGTTTAGGTTAAGGTTTGAGAGAACAAAAACTCGAGTGAGCCATTGTTAAGATTTATGTGTTATAGCTTTCGTTTTGTGTTGGTGAGTGTTGTAACTGACATGTATAAGAATTTTGTAGAAATGTTTATATCAACAAAACGAGTAAAGCGTTTGGATTGGCGCTTTCCGATCAAAGTGTTGTTGGTACTCTCATCTATTCAATTTCAATTGGTATCAGAGCTAATCACCTAACCAAATCAGGTGTGGAGGGGAAACAACAGTTCATGAAACAACAGTTCGTGAAACAACAGTTCGTGAAACAACAGTTCGTGATAGTCCATGAACCATTGGTACTGGATCCTAATAATTATGGTCATTGGAAAGTTTAGATCAAAAAAATCATCAAAGGTATTGATGAAGAGGCTTGGGGGGCTGTCGAAGATAGATGGACACCACCAACTATAATAAATGGTGATGACTTTGTACCAAAACTAAGGAAGAGTTGGACAGTCGAGGAAAAAGCTGAGTCGAAGTACAACTCCAAGGCCCTGTTAGCGATATACAATACCTTGGCACCAAATCAATGCAATCAAGTTCAAGATTGCACAACCGCAAAAGAGGCGTGAGATATCTTGCAGGTATCATTTGAAGGAACCTCCAACATGAAACAAACTAGGATTGACATGTTAGCCACCCGGTTTGAAGCTCTTACAATGGATGAGCACGAGACAATACAGGCTTCCAACAGGAAGCTCAACACTTTGTCACATGAAGCCTTGGTCTTGGGTAAAACCTACAAAAACAAGAAGCTTGTTAAGAAGTTCCTACGCTGTCTTTCATCAAATTTTCATGGACATCGATTCGCTCTCGATGTAACACAGAACTCTGATAACATGAGTTTTGCTCGAGTAGTTGGTATAATGCAGGCTTATAAGATTCAACGCAACAAGGGAGTCGAGCCGCATCATGGAAAAGGCATTTCTTTATTAGCTGAGGAAAAACTGAAACCACATACCACTGATCTGGAGGATTAAGTAAAATTGATCATGAAGAAGTGTCTTAGGAAATTCGAAAGAGGACAAAAAAGAGATAATTATATATCAGCCAGACAGACCTCTAACAAAGACCAATAGAATTCTGACAAACAGTGCCTCGAGTATCAAGGTTTGGATATTTCAAAGCAGACTGTCCGACAATCAGAAGAAAGATGACACTTAAGTGTTTCGAGTGTCAAGGGTATGGTCATATGAAGTCAAATAACAAAGATGATGTGACTGGACAAGGGGATGAGGATCAGACATCTGTCAATCAAGCTACTCAGGATTCTGATACTGATGTGGATTTAGAAGAAGACGAAGATCTAAGCCTGTCGCCTGCTGATGAAATAATTGTCTATCAAAAAGCTTGTTTAGCTAAAAGAAAAGAATAGCAACCTTGGAAATTGAGAAGAAGGGTCTAAAGAAAAAGGTTGAGGATCTAGAAACAGAGCTTGAGTCCGAGAAAGCTAAAAGCAGAGAGCTGGAAAGTCGCCTGTCAGAACAACTCAAGAACATCAAGAAGTTGTCCAATTAAACAAAAGATCTCGATAAAAATCTACAATATGGAAGAACCAACAAGGAAAATTGGGGCTTACGATATCGCGGTTTTGGGAACATTACAGCAAATACTGTTTTTGTCAAAGCAACTAACACCAACAAGGCTTCGTCATCACATTGAGGATCTAAGAAACTGTTTCAGATGACATCCCCATGGATAATTCAACAACACTGGTTTGGACAACAATCAAATTTGGGTCAGAATCAGGTTTTAGTTAGACAGCAGTAGTACGGTCAGAAACACAGGGTTGGTAAATAGCAAAGGAGTGGATAGAGATAAAGGGATGGAAAACAACAGTGGTTTGGTCAGAAACAGAAGTATGGTCAATAGCAGTGGTACGGTCTAGATGACAGCAACATATGGACCCTCACAACCCATGCTAAGTACATCTACTTTGTTGATGGCTTAAAGGCAAATCTCATAAGTATCAGTCAGCTATGTGATATGGATCTTGATGTAACATTCAGTTACAAGGCATACAACACACGGGGAGTTTTTGTCCTCGAAGGAATTAGATCTAGAAATGATTGCTACATGTGGATTCTTGAGAATAAGTGTATGAGTGCTGTTCAAGAGAATGAAGGAAAAGTGTGGCATCAACGCTTAGGACACATGAATTGTCGAAGAATGGTAAAGCTTGCAAATCAAGAGGTCATACAAGGTTTACCAAAGTATCAGAGTACACATGAGGTTGTGTGTGGTCCATGTAGCATGGAAAGTAAGTAAAGACTCAACACCGATCTGTAGCAGATGTAAAATCTAGAACTCCTCTGGAATTGGTTCACATGGATCTGATGGGACCAATTCAAGTAACAAGCATGGGTAGAAAGAAGTACATTCTGGTAATTTTTGATGACTTTTCACGATATACTTGGGTCCGGTTTCTGAAAGTAAAGAACAAAATTCTTGACAACTTTAAAATTCTAGCTCTACAATATAAATACGAGCGCAATGGGATTCAAACAATTTGAAGTGATCATGGTGGTTTTCAAAATGTTGTGTTTAATCAATTATGTGGAACTCAAGTCATCATTCACATATACTTCACTCCTCGCACCCCACAGCAAAATGGTGTGGTAAAAAGGAAGAACATAACTCTATAGGAAATGGCCAGAGCCATGCTACATGGAAATGGGGTGGTTAAACATTTTTGGGAAGAAGCTGTCAATACTACGTGTTACATCACTAATAGGGTTCAGAAAGGCACGAACAAGACTCCATATGAGCTGTGAAAAGGTAAACCACCGACTGTTAGCTACTTCCATGTATTCGGATGTGTCTACTATATCATAAATGATAAAGATCAACGTGGAAAATTTGACTCCAAGAGTGACACATGCATGTTCCTTGGGTATTCGGGAACTAGCACAACATTTCGAGTATACAACAAACGCACTCTAGTTGTTCAAGAAACAGTGAATGTTGTATTTGATGATTCGTCCTCACCATCGATGAAAATTCTTCCCACAACCTCCGAAGATCGAGAACCACAGACTTCTGTGTCAAAGTCTAAACCATAGATTCCTGATCTGATACATGATAATCTAGAAGATAATAGAAATCACTCTAAGAAAGATGTGATTGGAGAGCTGCACGGTGGAAAAATCATAAGAGGAAAACATATAAATTTCAAATAGCTCGTGGGGGGGAAGAAAGGATACAGAGCTTGTTTATTTTGCCTGTTTTGTGTCTGCAGTGGAAAATAAAACCCACAAGGAAGCAATTCTGGTTGAGTTTTGGATTGAGTCGATGCAGGATGAGATAGGGAGTTTCTGAAGGCTTAATATTTGGGAATTTATGCCAAGACCAACAGGTGCAAATGTAGTTGGCATTAAGTCGATTTTCAAGAATAAGATTGATGAAAACGGTGTTGTGGTGTGCAAGAAAGCCTGCCTGGTTGCACAAGGGTACTCACAAGTGGAAGGAATTGATTTTCATGAAACCTTTGCACCTCTGGCACGTCTCGAATCAATTAGATTCTTGCTGGGATGGCATGCAAGCATAAGTTCAAGCTGTACCAAATGGATGTTAAAAGTGCCTTCTTGAATGGTTGGTTGCAAGAAGAAGTGTATGTCGAGCAACCAAAAGGATTCAAAGATCCAGAACATCCTGAGTATGTATACAAGCTCCACAAAGCTCTGTATGGTCTGAAATAGGCTCCCAGAGCATGTACGAGAGGTTGGCGATGTTTCTGACAAATAATGGATACTCTCGTGGAAGTGTTGACAAGACTCTGTTCATCAAAGAATCTAAATCAGACTTCACGGTTGTATAGATATATGTGGACGACATTGTGTTTGGATCTACAAATAAGAGTATGATTGACAACTTTGTTAAGGTAATGACTCATGAGTTTGAAATGAGCATGTGCGGTGAGCTAACTTACTTTCTGGGACTCCAAGTGAAACAAACAAAAGATGGAATTTTTGTCACTCAAAGCACATATGTAAAAAATCTGGTGGAACAGTTCGGCTGTCATCAAGCTAGGGATCTAGAATTCTATGGCTGCCACAATAAAGTTGTTTAAAGATGAAACAAGTGAAGCTGTGGATGAAAAGCTCTACAGGAGTATGATTGGAAGTCTGCCGTATTTGACATCCAATTGTCCAGATCTGTGTTACGTTGCACGAGTATGTGCTTGATATCAAGCTAAACCAAAGAAGTCACATCTTTTGGTTGTTAAAAAGATCATCATGTATGTGAAAAATATAGCCAGCTTGGGTATTTACTTCACTAAAGACACAAACAGCAGTCTGGTTGGATACTATGATGCATATTGGGTAGATTCGTTGGATGACAAAAAAAGCATGAGTGGAGGCTGTTTCTTCATGGGAAATAATCTGATCTCCTGGCTAAGCAGGAAGCAAAGTAGTGTCTCTCTTTCCACAACGGAAGCTGAATACATTGCTCTTGGTAGCTATTGTACACAACTCATGTGGATGAAACAGATGGCTGATGACTATGGTACTCCCTCTCAACCTTTACTTATTCATTGTGATAATCAAAGTACCATAAATATTGCTAAGAATCCTGTGTTGCATTCTCGAACTAAGCATATCATGATTAGACATCATTTCATTCGAGAACTAGTTGAGGAGAAACTGGTCATCATCGATCATGCTAACACTGAATTTTTTCAACTAGCTGATATTTTTACAAACTATTAGATTTTAATCGTTTTATTCAATTAAGATTTGCTATTGGTGTTTATGAGATCTAACCGTCACATTCGAGTGTGTAAGGTGTTGACAGGGTCTGGACAAGAATTGTGTTGTGCAACGTACTTCTAAAGTTGATGGTATATACATGGTTCTGCACACTGTGGATAATAGCTTCCTATAATGCCGTTCTGGGTCGGTTGTATATTAGGAGATATGTTACTATGAAACAGGAGGTCAAAGAGCTTAGGAGAGCAACTGTATCAGCTAATTGAGAAGTCAAGTGATATCTCTGATACAGCACTGTGCCGTACCATGGCACAGTGACCTGTGAGACGAACATAGAATTGAGAAGTCAAGTGATATTCATGTTCTGTCTGTTGAACAATGAGCTGAAGCAAAAAGTCAAGCAATGATCTGTTCACTGTGATGTGTGTACTCCTTGTAAAGTAAAAAAAAAAAAAAGAACGGGGAAGTGGATAAGAAGGGTACACACATCTAGCTATCTCTCCAAAGGAAATTTCAGCTGGCTGTGTCACAGTGACAAGACCTGAGTATTACACAAAACACAGAATAAAGGTATGCCTGGTGAAAGACTAGTCATAGGAGCCAACCACTTATATGGTGTAGACTTATGATGATGGATGTGCAATGACTTGTCTGTAAGTCCTGTCTTTCTATCGGCTTATTGCACAAGTCGTTGTGAAAATCTCCACAGGTAATGTTTAAGTCTTTGTGCAAGGGAAATAAAAGTATAATCAGACATGATTCACATGGTCTGATTTTGATTTAGGTCACTCAATTAGTTCTCTAATTTTATGAATCAGTCTTTTTAATAATCTGTTTCTTGTCTGAGTTTGCCTGTAAGGGTTGTATGTGTGCTTTGATTCATTTGTTTAAGTGAGTTAACAGGAACAGATTATGGGCCAAAAATATAATAGGCCCAGCTAATGAGGAATGCAAAAGGTTCTTTTTGGAGGGAAAAGAGAGCCTAGAGTTTTATATCCCTCGGGGATTGCAACTGTCTTATCACTCACACACACGCTTCCGACGAAACTCTCTCCATTTTCCGAAAGAACTGATTTCCAAAATCCTTTCTCAAATCACCATGAAATCCATGCTATCTTCGCTCTCTCGACTTGTCAGACACCCATCAGCGTCGGAACCCAAAGACAACTCGTCGTCATCATCTCTTATGAAGAAATTGAAGTTATCGCCAAAAACCCTAGCCAATGAAGGGTCATTTTCTCCAGTGAACACCACAAAAGATGCCACAGCTCCTCAAATTGAAGAACATGTGCTTATAGGTTCAAAATAGGAAGAACCATATGTGGAAAAGAAGGCTAAAAGCTCATCGGAGGCAACGGTTCAAGACCCTCCTCATCAACCAAGTCTAGTATCGCCCTCAGCATCTATGTCGATGAATAAAGTTCCCTTAATCGAGTATCAAAAAGAGTCTAGTCCAAAAGTGAGCTCAGCTACTCCAAGGGGTGACCCTCCGATGGTAAACATGTCTGTATTACTAGAGTCTCCATCTCGTGACTCCAGATCTGCCTCGATGGCGCAAAATCCGGTTTTGTCTCACTTTCATCAACGCAGTCATACTCCGGTAGAAGAACTATCACGTAAGAGACAAAAATCATCCAAGGCGTCGTCATCCGCTCCAAAACAAGAAAAACTAGAACCTGTACCTTCAAGATCCGCGATGATCAAAGAAAGGTATGAAATCTTCTCAAATAAGAAACAAATTCTGGAAGAAAAGGTCTTTGAATTTGATGAAGGGAAATGGCACAAAATATAGTTGAGTCTGCGGGTCTGATGAAGACTGTATCGGAGATATTTCCTTACG
The DNA here is from genome assembly GCA_900406405.1 of Lepidium africanum. NCBI lineage: Eukaryota > Viridiplantae > Streptophyta > Magnoliopsida > Brassicales > Brassicaceae > Lepidium > Lepidium africanum. Next base: position 3,977 of record OVAX01004314.1, on the reverse strand, counting down.
ACTGAGAGGTTCTATTTGAGTTCTTCGCAGCTCTGCATGCAGATCGAATCTTAGAACAATTTGTCAAAGTGCAGATTTGTGGAGTGGAGTTTGAGTTCTCCCCAAGTCACATGAATCGGCTATTTGAAATATCTGATATCGATGACATAACTACTCTCGAGCAGATGGCTCATGTCATAGATGATGATGTTACGGTGTTTCTATCAGATAATGTTGTCACTGTCTGGTTATGTATTCTCTCATCCTCGTTCTGTGAAATAGCAAACTTTTCGTACAAGATGTGCTACAGAAATTGGCTCCCAACTAACAAGGAGTCATATGGTCATAAGCAAAGAGCCAGAGTAGTGTATATGATTCTCAAAGATCTTTCGTTTAACTTTGGGAAGGTTGTGTACGACCATGTTCTCATGGTAGCTTGCAATCTCAAATCAAAGCTCTGGCTTCCATACCCCAGCCTGCTGTGTCGTCTCCTTACTGAGCAACATCCCGTTCCAGTCAAGGCCATCAATGTACAGAAGCCACCACCAGCTCCAAAACCTGTTAGCCAAGGAGCTCCTAAAGGGAAAAAGAAGGCTTCCGTTGCAAGTGGGAAAGGCACAATCTCCAAGATCAACAAAGCTTTATTAGCCTTCAAGACCTCAACGACACCTACAGATAGAAGCATAGGACCTTCGGTTGATTATACACAACAACTGATAAGACAAGGAATTCATCTGTTGGAATCCTTACGCATAACGGGTAAGTGTCTCGATCTGTAAAACTAATTTGGTAACATGAAATGTTGGTTTTAAATCAGTTATGCTGTCAAACAAGGGGAAATGACCTAAAGTCTGATGTCTGATCATGGGGGAGCTTAGACGTTGTAGCTTGGATTTGTTTCCTTTCTGTTTTATTGTTAGCTAGAACTTCTTCTCTTGATCCTTTTGTCTCTCTAGTTGTTGCTGCTAAGACTTTATTTTGATTGCAGCATTCGGTTGTAATAGGGAGCATTGTATTTTGACCTACTTAGAACCTTTTATGTTTCGTACATCGCCTTGATTAAGGTGGTTGCATGTATTGGAGAAATCTCTTTGTCCTGTTTGTTTGTTTTTTCTGTTAATGATCTTTAGACAGGTACATGGAGTGTTTGACTATCAAATTGTGCTAAAAAGGGGGAGATTGAAGATGCGTGGAATCCAAGTTAGAGACAAAGCGGGAAAACAAGACCAAGTTGAAAGATGAGCTGGAACGAACAATTGCTGATCAAGAATGAATCGAGATAGAGAGCTGTTGGCGAACTCGACAGATTTCTGTCAAGCAGAAATGGAAACTACCATAACTTGAGATTTTTTTCATTTCTGAGGGATTTGGAAGGAATCTAGGTTTAGGTTTCATGTAATAAAAGGGCTGAAAGTGTGTTTAGTGGGGGCTAACACTTCAGAGCTTTTAAGGGAGTTTAGGTTAAGGTTTGAGTAACAAAAACTCGAGTGAGCCATTGTTAAGGCTTAAGTGTTGTAGCTTTCGTTTTGTGTTGGTGAGTGTTGTAACCAATAGGTATAAGACTTTTGTAGAAAAGTTTATATCAATGAAAAGAGTTAAGCATTTGGATCGGCGCTTTCCGATCAAAGTGTTGTTGGTACTCTCGTCCGTACAACCCAATATAATCCTTTTTCTCTTGAGTTCTCCGACAGAGAAAGAAATTTCATTGTCGTAATGAAAACTCCCTTCACTAACTTGATCTATCTTGTTGAGAAAACGAAATTGATAATTAAACCCAAGAATAATGAAATGCTCTTTTCAACCATGATGCATGTTGATTTCCGGAGATGTAAAACACGATCCAAGGTGGATTACATGGAATTGACCTTACGGCTGTCGGTTTAAGATTGTGTATTACTTATGAGGTAGGGATATAGAATTAAGGTTTTAGTTGAGCTTTGAGTATGAACAAACTCTACAAGAAACGTTTGGGTAAGAGCTCTGTCTGTTATTGTTGCATGTAAAAAAATACCAATAGAAAAGACATGTAAGAAGGTGTTTAAAACAAGAATTGATTGAAGATCGGCGCTCACAAAAGCCCGACAAGGAGTAGTCTGTTGGGTATTATTTTTTATTTTTTTGGCTCAGAAAGTATTATACTCCCTCCATTCCAAAATATATCATATTTTAACTAAAACCAGACAAATTAAAAAAACAAATTTTATGTTAAGATTCAGACAAAAAAAAATTTTATGTTAAGATTTTGGATATAAGATATAAGATTTTATGTTAACTAAAACATTCAAAATCTAAGATATTAGTAAGATTTACTCCTTAGCCCTTTATCAAACGAAAAAAAATCTGTAGAAAATAATTCTTTTAGCATATCCAAACAAGTTTTTTTTTGTTTTTTTTTAATTTTTGTTAGATATAAAATTGTTAAATACTTACATAAAAATCTAAAAAATCAAATAATTTAGAACAAAACAATAAACTAAAACATCATACATTTTGGAACGGAATGAGTACTTTTCATTAACCTTCAAGTTTCCATACAATATCTATTTCTAGAATATAGTCTAGAGTCATAATTCATAAACAAAAGCTTAGTCATTCTATTCGTCACTACAATTTCATCCCTACTTTTAAACTAAAATCGAATATCCTCTCTATGTTTGGTGAGCTGCATAGTGCATGATATCCTGGTGGAGAATAGATGTAATGGGTTTGAATCCATATGCACTTGAGCTTTATTGGGCTAAATGTTTTTGCCAAAAACAAAGTGAAGCCTGCTAAGTCCAATTACAAGTTGAAGATGAAGATTGTTATAACATGAAGAATTGGTGAAGCAAAGGAATGATTATGCTATTGCTATTGCAAATGCAAAAGTCTAAGCTAGATGAGTGTGCGCACACTTCTTCTACGTGGAGTAGACCCAGCAGCTACCATTATCGCCAACATGTCTCTGTTAGATCTTTACCCTTTTCTTCTTGTAATATAGCTAAGCATGGTGAAAAAGCTTCCTTTGTGAGTGTAAGAACATGTAAACGAAGATATCAAAGTGTAGTGGTGTAATATTAGATCATTGTGAATTTTGGGAGTGATATTAGGATCATTATCTGCATAATATCATTTACATAACATCTTTATGTTATATTCTCTCTTAGAATAGAGTTTACAAAAACTCGGTCACGTGAGTCATGTGACTATTGATCAAATCTATACTAATAAAAGGAAGGTTTTGAGGCCTCTCAAGCCATCCATCTCACTTTTTAAAATCTCTTAGATTATTACCACATCAGCATTGATATAATAAGTTTAAGATTTAGTAAATTAAAAAAAATGAAAAGAAGAATAAAAATTAATTAAAAAAAATTATTACATTGAAAATAAGAAATTTCAAAGACAATAAATATATAATTCATTGAGAGACATGAGAATTCAAAAGGTCTCTCGAGGTCATTAGTTTTATTATTGAGAGGATATGTAAAGTCATTATATTTTCAAAAATCATAAAAATGATGGGATACAATCACAATTTTGACATAAAAATTAAATAAAGGTGTGAATGTTAGGGATTACGACATTGGAGAGTAGATACGACATTGCATCATGAATTCCTAAAAGGAAAAGGGAAGCTAAGCAAGAGATCTTATAAGAAGCATGACAAAACAAAGACATATTTTTCCTATTGTGCTTTGTGATCGTAATCTTAAAGCGAAGGTATAGATTATACTTTTACTAATCATATTTTAGTTGTCGTTGTCCTAAAATAATCCTATACTTTTTGTATCCACAATTTTATATTTCCCAGAAAAATTCGAGATCATGTTTTGGGTTTATTTAATTTTGTTAGATTCGGTAATAATACATTTTTTTGCTCCATTTTCATATACATGAGAGAATATTTTTTATTTAATCTTCTGTTGGTCTTTAATCTGATTTGTGTCTCAACGATGCCGTAATGTTTAATATAATTTTGGTTCATTCCTCTAGATCCAATATTTCACATGGAAATG
>OVAX01004313.1:0-13922 GCA_900406405.1 Lepidium africanum | reverse complement strand
ATAAGCTTCTCCCATGATATGATTTTCTGAATCTGTTCTTTCTTTTGCACATCGTACATGGTTCACAAGCTCTCTCACAATAGACCCGTATACATCTGCATAGATAGAAGCTTCAATACGCATATCCTCAGCATCCAACTCAAGCTTCTCGATCAACTTTCTGTGATTTGCCTCAACCTGAGAGAGCTGTAACATCTTTTCACCAGCCTCTGAAAGTGAATCTTTGAGTTGACTGTTTTCTAGAAGCAAAGAATCCAAGCGGCTCTCGATATCAGCATTGTTCTCTTCTTCAAACACCGACTTCTCACCTTCCAATAATACCTTATCCAACTTCGAAATGATATCCGGGATCTTCTTTTGCAGCAAATCAAAATCCTTGTTCTTCTTCAAAGTAAAAAATGAACCAGGCTTCTCTAAGTTTAAGCACCTTCGCTTAACGCTAAAGTATTCTTCAGTCATCTCTTGAATTATACTATCATGCTCTCTCTTCAATTGATTCATCTCAGTTTTAAAGTAGTTTATCAACTGTTCCTGCGATAACGTTCTTAAATCCTCTAACTTCTTAGGCGTCAACGTGACAGATCCTACATGCTTATCATTTCTAGCTGCTGAAACAATGCTTTCAGAGATTTTGTTGTGCAACTGATTATCATGAAACGTAAGCAACTTAGATATCAAGACTAACTCCTGGCGCAGACCAGCAATCTCTTTAGTCTTCTCAAGTAACAAACTTTTCTTACCACAAGACTCCACATCATTAGAATCTGAAGTACCATTATCACTCCTCATAACCTCTTCATCCATAAGGAAAATCACTGAAACATAGAAGTAGCGATAATATTAAATGTTTTACATTAACCGTAAAACCAAATAACTGACAATAACCGGGAAAAGCAAAAACCCAGTAACACACAACCAAAATAAACAAACAAAACTGATGATACAATAAGGTAACTAATGATCTTTAAATAGAAACTTAAAAAAAAAAATCCAAATTAACAGAACAAAAAGTGATCAAGCAACTTACAATTCAGCTCTGTGTGGATTTTGTTACCGAGTAAAATTTACCAGATAATGGTGGGTCCAATTTCAAAGGTGGGTCTTCTTCTGAAGCTTTTAGGGTTTTCTTATAATGAGAAGACACCAAGAAGATGGACCGACCTGATAAATTACCTCGGAAAGCGGAGTGGAAAAGTAAATTTACCAAAAAGCCCCTTCCGAATCTATCTTTTCGTCTCTTCATATGAATCATTTAAAGTGATACCATTTTACAAATTGAGAGAAGCAGAGATTGAGTTTGTTAAATGTTGTGTAATTAATTCAAGTGTAAAAACAGAGTATTTGTACAATGATCATAATTTGCATAAATCAAAAGACAAAAAACTCTGAGCAAAACCCAAATTTAGATTTGCTCTGTTCGGTTTGGTTCTGATCTCTGTGTTAAGGGTAAATAATGGTTTAATGACTAAAAAGTAAAAACAATTTAAAAAAATTTGACATACTCATGGAAACCGTTACGGTTTTAGGATACAATGATCAGATCAAAGAGAGCTAGTCAAGACTTGGAAATGAGACATAACTTCTCTTCGAACTTCATCTCGTTTCACTTTCCCAGTTGTTGTCATCGGAAACTGCTTCTCCCATTGGACAAAACTCTTCGGAATCTTAAACCTGTCCAACATGTTCATACATTTCATGAAACTACTGAGTATATATAACAGAAAGAAAAAGAAAATCCAAAACATTTGCTTCGTTTAGAAGCTGTTTTGTCAATAGCTTCTTACCCGGTTAGATTCTGTGTTCTGCAATGATGCTTTAGTGTCTCACTTGACAATTCAAAACCTCGTTTGCGGTTTTCCACTTTTGACCAAGTCCAATTCTCTTGTAAACGGACACAAGCAACGACCATCTCCCCAAGACGATCATCAATGACGCCTATGACCACTGCAGAGACAATCCCAGGATGCTTTAACAGAACAGCTTCGACCTGCGAGACAAAATCCATATTAGGATGAACACAAGTTGATGTTATATCGACCAGTTTCTTGAGTTTGAAGCTAACCTCTTCAGGGTAAACATTTTCGCCTCCAGTTTTGATGCGACCGTTGGAGCGACCTATGAGCCATAAGTTACCAAAATCATCAAAGGCCCCGATATCACCAGTGTCAAGCCAAGCTTCATTGTTGCTAAATTCTGATGTTGCAACATTTTCTTCACCTACTTGATGACCCCAATATCCAAGCATTGTGTGTGGTCCGCGAGTTAGAATTTTCCCGACCCTCGATGAATTTTCATTAAGCTTAACCATCAATTCGATATGAGGCGGAGGCTTTCCAACACATATTCCTTGCTTTGGTTGATTAACCAAAGGATATGTCAATTTATAAGATTCTTGTGGTAAATGATGGAGAGTCATGAAGGTCAGCGAAGAGCAAGCCTCTGTCATCCCTTTAAATAACAAAAGCGCATAGAGATTAGGGTCAAAAGATTACGAACAAGGTTGAGTTATAGCAAATTGCAAATGACTAACCATAAGCTGAAAGTATTTTGGCAGATGGAAAAATCTTCACAGCATCTTCTAAGAGTTCGCTTGATAAAGATCCACCTCCATTTAGTATCTTTCTCACGCCATTGTTTTGAGATCCATTCTTCGTTATCCTTTGAGTAAAAGTAAAGTATTTTAAGCCAGTTTTGAAGATCAATATCTACTTCTCACCAGGAATTTTGTTCACTTCTCTTTTACCTGTTAACACAAATTAGATCAGCCATCATAGCTGGGACTGTGATGAAGCAAGTCACACGGTGTCTTTCCATAGCTTGAAGGGCTGTTTTAGCATCAAACTTGGGCAGCAGAACATGGCAAGCTCCAACCATTAGCATGGCCATAGCAGATGAGAGACCACCGATATGAACTAATGGTGATGTATGCAAATACACCTGCAGATAAAAGAAATAAAAATTACGACCAAGAGAGGAAGATAAAAGGCTAGTTACTTACAGAAGCATTCAGCTCTATAGAGATCATTGAGGACAAACACATAAGTGGAGGTAAAAGGCGTACATCGTCCTCACCGTAGCCAACAATAGCAATCTTAGCTAGAGACTGAGTAATGAATGCTAAGTGGCTTAACGTCACTCCTTTGGGTCTTCCCGTTGTACCTATGGCCAAGAAGTTGATATGTCAAAACAAATAGAAGACAAGTAAGCTGAGCTTATCATGGAGGAAGCAGAATTAAATATGTTGTACCAGAAGTGAAGCATATCACTAAAGCATCATTAGGAGCCCAAGCGTATGTTGCTACGGAAGGTACCAGTGAGTGTTGTTTAAGCATCTCGGTTGTCAAAACTTCCGTGTAGCAAAAACAAGTTAGGTCACAATTCCATCTCTTGAAACATTAAAGTTTTATAAGACAAAAAATCTTACTCCTGTTATGTTCATTTGCAAATTCTGTTGAGGTAGACTCCATCAACACACGCCATTTCAAGGAAGGTATATCACCATTCTGATTATCAATGCACCATGAGACACAGGTCTCATCGGTAACCAAGAGCACGGGCTCTACCAGCATCATTGCCGTTTTTGCTTCCTTCAAGCTCTGCTCTTTCGCAAAGATACATCATGAAGAACACAACTAAATGTGTCAGGAACATTCTTTTATACATACACAATCTAGAAACATATTTGAGAACTTGGATCTGGTTTGTCATGACAAAACTTCAGATAGCCTGGACTTAAGAAACTGATACTGACCCATCTGTAATTCAAAGGAGCTGCTATTCCTCCAACCAATGCAACAGCCAATAACCACTCCAAGAACAAATCACTAAACACAAATACAACAACCAAATCCTCAAAATAGATAAAACTCGAATCTAAATCCCACAATTTCGCCTTAAGGAAAGTCAACGGTTTAACAATGGGGTCAACGCAAGTAACTGAAAAGATATTGTAAAACTCGTTGTCCTTCAAAGTTTAAAATTATGGAAAATTCGTAGATAAATTACGCATTTGACCTGTTAAGAGCAGCAATAGAGACGACGTCGCCGTTTCGGAGGCCGAGACGAATAAGTCCAGCGGCGAGGCTCAGTACGCCGTCAACGAACTCTCGGCCGGTGCGCTTACGGTCTCCGTAGACCGTAACGACGGCGTTCCGTTTGACGGAAGCTAGCCGCGTCAAACACTGACAGATGTGAGGCCGAGAGTAATCAGCCATTTTAGTACGATGTTTTGAATATCATCGAGGTTTGAAAGGAGAAGAAGAGGCAATGAAATAGAAGAGAGGGAATCTGTGTTCTTCAATTGATGACGTGGCATTACACGTCATCGCATCGATGACCTCTCCTTATCTTAATGTTGTTATCTTTGTAAGAGAACTCACCGTTTTGTGACAGTTTAATCAAGGCCCATAATAATTGGGCTTTAGTAACAGATTAGTATATGAACAATCTACAATGCTTCAGCTGAGCCTCTCTAATTTAAATTCTTTCGATTAAAGCTTCCAAAGATTCTTTGCTTTCAAAAAAAAAAAATAGAACCTTGGATACCACTCAACTATAGAATGCTTTCATTCTTTTTTTTTTCTTTACATAAAATGCTTGTTCCTTGTTATTTAACTTTTTTTTATGTCGTGTAAAAAAATTGATGTCAAAACACTTTGGAAAATTTATTGATTAGATTGGTAGAAATCCGCAAATATTTTAACAATCAACACCAACAGGACAATGCAAGGATTTTAGCTTTGGGTTGAAAATATAAGAGAATTTCATTAAATAAGTGGATGTTTTGTTGTTCATTTCATTCTGTATTTTTTAAGATATTATTAATTCGCACCTTGATTTTATTATATAAGAAGAATGTAGTTGTAAATAACAACAAACTATTGACAATCTCAAAACAATGATAGATTTGTGCTCATAGACATAAAAGCTAGAAATTGAAATAGCTCATGTAGGAGCTTTATTGTGCAAGTAGAGTAAAAGTGAAAAACTTAAACAAAGAACACCAAAATCAAATTAGATTTTTGAATGATATAATAAAATTGGGAAGAAGCTAGGTTACATTACAATGTTCTCATATCAAGATATATATAGATGAACCTAACTCTTGTAACCTAATCTCATGTGGACTTGATAATAAGTTTGTAAACTTGTGTTGGGCTTCTCAAGTATATCTCTAATACAAACAAATGAACAATGAGCTTTCGCTTTGTTAACTTTGGTTAGATCCCCGTAAATTTAGGGCCAATCTTCGACAATGAAACTCACGAGAATTATTTTTAACAAATTCAGACAAAACACAAGAGTCGAGAGAGACTGTTCCTAGCCAAAGTGGAATAAAGAAAGAATTCTTTGTCGTGGCAATGGAAGAAACGACGCCCTTTTCTCTTTTTTTTTTGTTGTTTCAATTGTTCCAATTGGGTAATATATCACGGGATGATAACTTAAAACGGCATCGTTTTGTCTCACATTTGGATTCTCATATAAAGCCATTCCTTCACGGGAAGGACTTTGTAGCTCTTTAAGCCTAAACTCCAAAGTCCTAGATCACTACAGCAAAATGGCTGCAAACAGAGCCAGTGAATTTCCACCGTTGATTTCACTCATAATCATGTTCATCATCCTAGAATCAACGACCATAAACGCTAGAGAATTACGACCGTCCGATCACGGTCTTGAGTACTACTACGAACCAAACGAGTCTGCATCGGAGATGACGACATTCTTCGGACCTCCTTCTTCAAATGAGATGACAACTACATCGTCATCATCACCATCTGGTTCTATATTTCCGAGTGCCGTGAAATCTCCATTGCCGAAGTTATCAAAAGATCAGGATGATGATCATGTGATGAATCACTTGCTAATCGTGGGCAGTTTGGTCTGTGGACTCTCCGGCGTGGCTTTGATGATCGCTTCTGCTTTCATTTATTTTATTCGATACCCAAAAACGCAAAATTCGTCTGTAAACTGTGATCAGATTCATAGCAATGTCAATACCAAGTAGAGTTTTTGGTCTATATTTTTCTGAATTGATTCGAGAAAATAAAGATGTTGTGTATGTTTAGTACCATTGTTGTTTTCTTGACTAATGTGAATCATCATCATTGGAGAAAACATATACAGTAATAGTAATTTGGTTATTGATTATGTTTTAGTAAGTTCGGTTCTTAAATTGGTTCGGTTTAAAAAATCTGCTAATCTGGTTCGGTTTAAGGAAATATGCTAATTAATTAAACTTTATTTAATAATCAATAAGAGCGAGTGGCAATAACACAAATAATTGAAAAGCTTGCAAATTAATTAAAAAGTTTCACTGCGTCAGTTGGAGGAGTCCAAAAGAGGAGAAATCAGAAGCTTGGCCTTTGAGGAGTTTCAAAGGATCGTGTAGCTCACTGTATTTAAAACCCTATATCATCATTCTCCTCAATCGATTGCACCATCGATTGCATCAATCAGCTTCCGACGAAAACTATCATCCTCTCTGTAATCAATAACAATGTCTCACTCCGCTGTTTCTCAGGTCAGATCCTCGGATATTTTGGTTGGTTGTTTAGTCAACGATTGGTTTTCCTTTTGCTCCTGATGATTCTTCCCCGGGGGTGTATTTGTTTAGGGATTTGATCATAATTAATGCTCCCTAGTTTGTTTTCGGAGACAACGAGGGAAATTATTTGAATTAATTGATCTGGGGTTTTATGATCTTTGATCTGGGTTTAGGGTTACGTTTTCCTCAATAAATGGTTTTGCCTTAGTGGAAGAGACTTCAGTCTGCATTCCCGATTTTCTCGGGAAAACCAAGCAAAAAATATTCGTGTAATTTCTCATCAGAAGAGAGTTTTAATCTGATGGATTTTTAATTTCTATACAGGCTGCTGCTGTCTCAGTTTCAATTGGAAACGAACATTCTCTTAGAAGATCCGTCTTCAAGGTGTGCATCCAGTTCTCTATTTCGATATCTGTATATATAAAATAATTGAAAAGCCCTTAACCATTGAAGCTTGAGCTGTGTTTGAACTCAGAACCTCTGATTTAGATTGTTCTTTATGATGTCATTTGTTTTTGTCTTCCCTGTATATGTCACTTTCATTGAGATTGTATTTGCTTGAACCAGTTAATTTGAGTTTGATCTTAAACCATTGCTTGCTTTGTGCTGTACCAATTTTCATTCTGCAGCAGAACAATAGCATAAGCTTCAACAGCAAGTCATGGTCATCTTCCTTAGCGCTGAACCAGAAAACAACAAGCATAAGAGATGCAAAACGATACACGAACACCACAATATGCATGTCGGTTCAACAGACAAGTAGTTCTAAGGTTTCTGTTGGTCCTTTGGAGTTGGAAGCCCCTAAGGATCCTCCTTTGAACTTGTACAAACCCAAGGATTCTTACACAGCTAAGATAGTCTCCGTGGAGCGTATTGTGGGCCCAAAAGCCCCAGGAGAAACTTGCCATATCGTCATCGATCATGATGGTAATCTTCCTTACTGGGAAGGACAGAGTTATGGCGTGATTCCTCCCGTAAGTCATATCCCTTGTCCTGCTACATGGCTTCATTGTCTTTAGAAATTGATACCACCATTCTTAATTTTTTTTTTAGTCTATTTAATGAACTGGATCTTATGCGTGTAGGGCGAGAACCCAAAGAAACCGGGAGCGCCACACAATGTGCGCCTTTACTCGATTGCATCTACGAGGTATGGAGATTACTTTGATGGTAAAACAACGAGTTTGTGTGTGCGTAGAGCTGTTTATTACGATCCTGAGACTGGAAAAGAAGACCCTTCAAAGAACGGAGTCTGCAGCAACTATCTATGTGATTTAAAGCCCGGAGACAAGATTCAAATAACTGGTATGTAAACTAAATATACCCAACCTGCTAAATCACTTATATAGAAAGGCCGCTTGGAATAAGAGTCTTTTAAACTTAATCTACTTATCAAAACCAGGTCCATCGGGGAAGGTAATGCTATTACCCGAGAAGGATCCAAACGCAACACACATAATGATAGCCACGGGAACAGGTGTGGCTCCTTACAGGGGCTACTTACGTCGAATGTTCATGGAAAACGTTCCAAACTACAAATTTGGCGGTTTAGCTTGGCTCTTTTTAGGTGTCGCCAACACTGATAGCCTTCTCTATGATGATGAGTTTAGCAAGTACTTAAAGGACCATCCGGATAACTTTAGGTACGATAAGGCGTTGAGCAGAGAGGAGAAGAATAAGAAAGGTGGTAAGATGTATGTGCAGGACAAGATTGAGGAATATAGTGATGAGATCTTTAAGCTTTTGGACAATGGAGCTCATATTTACTTCTGTGGGCTCAAAGGTATGATGCCTGGGATTCAAGATACACTAAAGAGAGTTGCGGAAGAGAGAGGTGAGAGCTGGGACTTGAAGCTTTCTCAGCTCAGGAAGAACAAGCAGTGGCACGTTGAAGTCTATTAAACTCTAATTACCTTTCTTTTCAATGTTTGTGTTGATTTTTATTTGATTTAAGAATCGTAATAATTGAATTGATGTTATTCAACCATGATAAAAATCCTGAATTTTGTTGGTTTGAAAAGATCAACAGGTCGGGAATATTCTTAGAGAACAAACAATGGATCTGTTATGTAATGACATGAGACATCGAGAAAACGACGAAATGTCTGTAAAAATGATGTTCTGTATTACTACTATATATAATCTTTGGTTGGATTTATTGCAAGCACATACTCGTGGACTTTACATTGCAGAAAAATACTAATAAGTTTCGGGCAATGGGTAGAGGTAGGGCCCGTTAAATTTCGTGGACTTTTTCAATTAAAACTAGTGAGCTACTTCGGGCAGTATATTAAGATCTGCCCGTAATCTGCTACGTGCAGTCTGAAACGCTTCTCTCATTCTCCACTTGTACGATCGATACTGCCTCCGCATCCACTGTTACAAACCTTGCCGTTTTATACTTACTGAAGCGTAAAGACGGCATAATGTTTTAGAATAATTTTGAAAGACGCTCTGAAGTGTGCCATCAAAACTTGCGGAATTCCTTGCTTGACGAAGGGAAGAAAACGACACTCTCTCTCTGTCCGCCATTTTTCTTCTCTTCTTTAAGAGATGGCTCCAATCGATTTTTAGAGTAGGAAGAATACTTTTCAGAGGTCAAAGCGACATAGAAAATTAGAGGTAATTTTCTGTTTTTTGGATGTTTTTTTTTATCACAACCCTGTTTTGAAAGTGTTTCCTGGATAATTGTTTTGCCCGTTTAGAGTCTAGCCGGATGTTGAGGATTATATGTTTATAGTTTATCATCTTTTGTTTTGACTTTTTGGTATTAGTTATCAATTGTTGAGTTGTGATTGTATTCTGATTTGGTTCCCTGAAAATTGATGGAAGTTTTTCCAAGTAGCTTGACTTGTTTAGTATGAAGAAAGAGGTTAAGGATTTTGGGAATTTGATCATTCTGCTTCTTTGATTTCATTTACAGGTTTGGAAGAATCATCTACTGACTCTGTTCTTTGGAACTTTCAGAATTTTACTTGGGACATTAAGCTCATGAGTCATGACTTCTTCAATTCATGAGATTTCTGGTTTTGTTCTCTCTCTCTCTCTCTCTCTGCTTTTTGTTTCTTTTTTTACTCATCATATGCGTAATTGTCTCTAGTTTCAAGTTAATTCTGTCTTTGCTGAAACATAGATTATAGCTTAAGTTTGTGTGATCATAGTCCATGTGGTTCGCTCTTAGGGAAGAAGTGGAGTCCCTTGTAATGTTTGGTGTATCTATATGTCCAGATAACATTGATAGTCATGAGAAGCAAGAACATAGAGATCCTCATATCCAACCAGCAGTTCCAACAGGAAGAAATTATGAATCCGTAGCTACAAGTTTAATCTGCTCAGAGCCGGTTCCTCACCCCGGGAATACACATGGCATGGTAAAACATCTCTCAACTACCAAAACACAAACTAGTTGATCAGAACTATATGTCTTTGCCTCTCTCTCTGCCAGTCATATGTAGCCATAGTTGATAAACTCGTAGGTTAATTACTTCTTGTCTTCGTTACTACAACCTTTCTTCTGCATTCTCGGGCAATATAGAAGTAACATCATCTTGGTTTTTTTTTTTTTGCTTGCAACTGAAGGCACCTGGACACCACCCCTATCAAGATCCGTACTACAGAAGCATCTTTGTACCACCTTGCGACACGCAAGTGTATCCTCCGCAACCCTATGCTGGGGTATTACTCAGTCTCACTAAACTATCGGTATAAATGTCATAAACAGTTAAGTGATGCTAACAGCTTATTACAAATCATGTCAGGTACAATTACAATTAATGGGAATCCAGCAACAAGGTGTTCCTTTACCATCTGATGCAGTGGAGGAGCCTGTTTTTGTTAATGCAAAGCAATACCACGGAATACTAAGACGCAGGCAATCTAGAGCAAAACTTGAATCTCAAAACAAAGTTATCAAGTCACGTAAGGTAAAATACTAGTAAAACAAACCGTGTTTTGTTATAATTTACTTACTTCATGTGTAAATCTTTAGAATGTATTTGCAGCCATATTTGCATGAATCTCGGCATTTACATGCGATAAGACGACCAAGAGGATGTGGCGGTCGGTTTCTCAATGCTAAGAAGGACGATAGGCACCACAAAAACAGTCATGAAGAAAATTCCAACCTTAGCTCTGGTAAAGCCGCCATGGCTGCTTCTAGTGGTACATCTTGTGAAAGTCCTACACGTAGGTTTGTTGCATTTTGACTCTGTTGGTCTCAGATCAACGATGTCGATGTGTTAGTGTGTGGTATACAAATCTTTGTAGAAAGTTATAGGTTTTTGGAAGCATAATTAGGTAAACGTGGAGTGGGTTTTAGACTTGTGATTATGGAATAAACCCCAGAAGAAAGAAAGGAAATAAAGAAATGTCATGGAGTTTAGTTAAGAAACAATGTTACTGATATTGTTTTGTTGTAAGAAATTTTGGTAATAAAACGAATAATGGAAGCATCCGCTAACTATGACGTCAATGATTTGGGTATACTGCAAGACAAAACTATAATGTTTTTACTTCAAAAAATAGAAAACAAAATTTGATACCAATAAAACTGCAAAACAAATTTCAACATGTTTATGTTGAGAACATATCATTTAATATCAAGGCATCAAGCCAAAACATTTTTTCGTAAGTTTTTTTGGGTAAGATGCAAGAAAGCGTCGTATTTTAGACATGTATGTTTAAGATATTACTTATAATATAAGATATCTACATGACTATATGCATATATAAATCTATAGCAATAACTTTATTCTTGTTTGACAAAAAAAAAAAACCTTTATTCTTATATCAACAGTTTTGATTTTTAATAATATATTACACATTTACACTCCGTATGATTCAATTACTTTGACATTCACTAAACTTGCAAAAATCCTTTATGAACCACAAGTTTGTAGTATATGTGTTTTATAGATTTTTTATTTTATTTTGGAAAAGCAAAACATCAAATACCAACACGGATTGATATATTCACTAGCCAAGAAGTATTATGATGTTGATGGTTGAATAAAAAACCATTGTTGACTTTACTATACTATCAACATCGTCACAAAAGGTTTGACATTCCTAAATTTTAAGGAAAAACAAAATTCCGATATTAATTTATTACAGATTTTCTGCATTGCTTTAAACGTTTAAGTAGTTTTGGTTAATCACACTAAAGATCAGGTCTAGTTTCTGCTGGTTCTTGACACACGTCGTGACTTTGGTTATGTAATTTCCACCTGAAACTACAAACATTAAAAAGGTTGAGACAAAGACAATCAACAAATGTCAAAAACATAAATAAATAATCAAGCTACTAATAAAAATGAAATTAAAAAAAAAAAACAACTAAAACTGTAATAAAGAGCTAAAATGGTGCTTTTTAGTGGCGCGAGATATACTCTCGTACGTAAAGTATGTTAATAATTAATTATAGTGTGTTGTTCTTTTCAAACAGAAAAGTGAGAATTAATTAACACGGTTTCTATAAATTTATTAGTAGTATTAGATAAAGATAATAATAGTAATAATTAAATTGAAATAGAAAAAATAACACGGGGTAAAGTGGGTAATATATGCGACTGCCATTGTAGAGAATCGAAGCGCATGCACAAAGTAAGAACTCATGATGAGACTTCACATGACCTTCTACTTCCCCTTTTTTTCTATCTTACACATTTTCGTTTTTACTATTTCTTTTTCATTTGAAAATATTCATTTGTCCAGATGTTAATTAATGTTTTTAACAATTTGAAATTAGTTTTTCTGTCCAATTTATTATTTATTAAAATATACCCCTTCTTCTCCTCCAAGAGTTTTTTTTTTTTTTTTTCTCATAAATTACNCAAGGGTTTTTTTTTTTTTTTTTCTCATAAATTACGTTGTTTTTTTTATTGTCTGCTTCATTAGTTACGTTATTGCATTCATCTCTAGTATTTCCATTGAATATTGCACTTTTTTGTTTTGTTTCAAATGTTACTAAAGAATATTGCACTTATTCTATTTATTTTCACAATGACATTTCTTAATCAACAACTATAGCAGAACATTATATTATTATATACATTAAATCTTTTGTTTCTATTTAAACAGACAAATAACATGCCTATATTTCATGATGTCGTTTTCGCCAAGATGACAAAAATATTTCGTGATAATAAATTTGAAGCTTTCTTGTACATATTGGATTTATAATGTGTGTGTGAGTGTTTTTTTTTTTTGGTGATAACTAGGATTTAGAATGTTTAGCTTATGTTTATCGAGATCAAACGGGAGACATTGGAGGAGCAAAATCACATCCATATGTATTGGTTTCTGCTTTCATATTTATCGATAAAACATTCTTTGAGAGGACAGAAAGTTTTGGATTTGATTTAAACGTTTTTGAAGAACATAATACTTGAACATGATGGTACTCATAATTAACAGATCATAATACATTTAAAATACGAAAACTAATCCATAGTAAATTATCTAAGTAAAATGTATCATTTTTATCGGTCATTTTGAACGAAAACCTTCATACCAACTGATAAATCTTGTATTTTGCTTATATATAATAATAGTATAGGAATCAAACCAAACAAATATAATAGGCTAAGAAATAGAAAATAAAGAATTACTAGATAAAACCAAGTTCTTTTTATGATCGAGCTGATGACTCTAACAGTAGAGGTTCGATTCAAAGGCATAAAACTTTAGACTATTATTGGATTTTGTCAATTTAATTGTTGACAAAAAAATTACCACCTGAAAATATAGTTCCAAAAAATTTAAACTAAAATTCTATATTATTTATTATTTGCTGAATTATTCTCATTCCGGTGGTTAAAATGATTTAGTTAATAATTTTCGTATCAAGATTTGACTCTTTCTTATTACATGTAGTAAGACCATCTCCAACAATTAGAACCCCAAGTGGGGTTCTTAACATTTTTTTAATATAGATAATGAGTTAAGAAGTCCATTATGAGTTCTAATTTTTCTGGGTGTCCAATGGTAGAACCTCATTTGGGGTTCTTAAAATTTTTTTTAAAAAAATTTATTGTTAAATTTATTGTTAAAATTTATAAACATATATTGTGTTGGTCATTGCTATAACAAAACCGATCAAAGAGAAGAGTAACGTTCAACCTTTTTTATGGTAGTGAGTAATAAAGATGTAAAGTACTTTTTCAGTCGAGCTAGAGAGCATGGGAAGGATGCTAATGCAGATAGAACTCTGGAGACCATGAATCATAGAGTATATCTGCAAATGATACAAACATCAAATTCTACTGTGATATGAAATGAAATATCTAAAGCAATATCTGAAGGAAGACGAGGTTATTGTCATGTAAAAGACTCCAACTTAGTTCTTATGTTGTTTCATCTGTTAAAGTAGTCTCATCCT
>OVAX01004312.1:0-13932 GCA_900406405.1 Lepidium africanum | reverse complement strand
AGTAACGCGTGGGCTCCACACATAATATATATTATGCCGAAACTTTTGACATTTTGTAACATTATGATTTATTTTATTAGATTTTTTAAGGTTTTTTTTTTCTTTCTGGGAATTTAGAAATTAAACCAATCGTGAATATCCAAATCAAAAGCTACACACAGCCTCGTGAAAAATCCAGCTAACCAATATTTTTGGTTGACCTTATCTACTAAAAAAAAAAAAGATAAATGAAAACCAAAAAATTAGAAAAGGAAGAAAGCGGTGGAGAAGATACGGAAGAAAACCAAAACAGATTTTCTTATTTTATTTTGTATTTCTTTCCCAGGAAAAGAAACGTTACGAGGAAAGGATCTAAGTGCTGAATAGAATACAAAGTTAGCAAGAGATGGCTGATAGAATTCCCAAAATTTTGGGTCGGACACCCTAAAGTTTCAATATAACAACAGATTAATTTATACTTAGACCTTCTATCTAATTCTATCTAAACTATGCATGTTCTAATCGGAGTTAGTGCAATAAATATTTATATTATCGTGGATTGAATTCTTCGTTTATTGAATAAGTTTTGAGATGAATACAATAGAAAAGTAATGAATTATCCTTAAAAACTCTTGAACTGAAAGTCCGCTTTGCTCTGCTCTGCTCCATAGTTCTAAGTGCTATAAGTGTTCAGAATGCAAAAGATGGGTCTCTCTTTGGACCAAGACCCTTTATTTAGAGATTTAAACCCCTTTCCTTTATTGATAAGGATTTTCCGCCTTATCCCTATCAGCTTATGATCTTATCCCGAATTTTTAAGGATTCTCCTATGGATTCTAGAATATCTCTATTGGGCCAAAAGTGCTTTTTTAAGGGGCGAAGCCCAGTTCCAACAGTTGTCCCCCCTCCAATTCAACGACTAGATCTAGTCTTTGAATTTGTGTTCCAAAAAAATTTTGAGAGGGCGAATCGACTTTAAGCTCCAACTCCCTTATTTGACTTAATTCCCTTCTCATTTTCTTCTTTACCTTTTAAGTTTAATGGATCCTTACAATTTTTGTTGTTATTGGGCCAATTTTTGCTTTTGCCCCAAACTCATTATTTTGACCTCCTATAAAATAGTGGATCTCACTCTCACCTATCATTTTTTACCATTGCCAAATCTACTCTCTCCACTTTTTGGCGGCTCGGCATAGTTCAATTCAGCTCGGAGATTGTAGGTTCGGCTCGGTGGATTGCGGGTTCAGCTCGGTGGATTGCGGGTTCGGCTTGGTGGATTATGGGCTTGGTTCGCTTCAATCCGGCTCGGCGAGAAGAGTCTAGCTCGGCGGGAAGAATCCGGCTCGGCGTGACTAACCGGCTCGGCTCGGCTCGGCTCGGTGGGGAGGTAATCACGCTCGTCAAGTCTTTGGCGGCTCGGGTATTGACCTTCGGTGGCTTTGGCGGCTCGGCTCGAGTTATCCTTGGTTTGGTTCTTCGTTCTTTGGCGGCTCAGCGGTTCTTCATGGCTCACCCTTGGCGGCTCGGCTCTGCCATTCTCTTGCGGCTCGACTCGGCTTCTTGGCGGCTCGGTGAAGAGGCAATGACTGATCCGGCTCGGTTAAGAGGTAAGGGTTTGGTATATTCTTTTCTCTCTACGGGTTTGCGTCCTTAATTTGGCAATGTTGCTTCGTTTGACATCTCTTATCGCAATCTCTTATCCTTTATTTGGATAAATCCAATTTCTCAGATTCTAAGCTTATTTTATAACTTGTTTGATAAGGTGGGTTTGGTGATATATACTCGGGTTCATCATTCTCCTTGACGGTTTTGGCACTTTATCTTTACGGGTTCGACTTCTATCTTGACGGGTTTGGCACTCATCGGATTCATTTTTCACTTTTGACGGATTTTCCTTATTGCATATCTGATTCAACTCGTTGTTCATGAACGTGCTCCACCTTTACTTTTTAATTCGTTCTTCAAATTTCCTTTAGTTGCTTGAAGGTTCTCCGTTCATACGGGTTTGGTTCGTCTCATTCAATCGGCTTAGCTCTTTTAACCGGCTTGGCTTATTTGACCGGCTCAGCCCATTCAACTGGCTTGGCTTTTCCACATTACGGGTTTGGCTCGGCTTGTCTTTATTCTTCCTACGAGATCAGCTAGTTTCTACGGGGTGAGTGGTGAAAATCTTTGTTTTAGGATTCCTTTCTCCTGGCTCTTTATACATCTCTTCATTTATCATCTCATAGTTATTTTTTCTCTAAACAGGTTGTTTCCAGACTTCTCTTATCATTCTGCGATTCCATTCTTTCTTGACAAATTTAGGCTTTCATCTTTTTCGGGTAATCATCATTCTCTCTTAATTTCAGTATAAGCTTTGTAAGGTTGCGTTTAGTTATTGTCTTGCTGGACCTAGTTCGTCTCCATCCATTGATTCGAGTTCTTCAAGAATCCTTGATTCAATTGCGGGTTTGCTCTAGATTCTCCGGGACTTGGTCATTTCATCTCCGTAGTATTGATCGTTCCGCGCGTCTTACTTTGGGGTAAGCTTTCTGGTCTACCTTTGTAATATCTTTTGGTTTATTGAAAGTGTTTGAGAATTAAAAATCTGTCTTCTGTTCCTAGGTTGTATTATGTCTGAGCAGTTGATCAGGATCTAGTGGGAGCAGTTCATCGTCTGATTCATCATCCAGTTCTAGTGGGAGTTCTATTCCGACAGATACTGAGGTTGATGTAGTATCCTATCCCGATGATTCTGTCACCGTCGGGCGCGTTTTTCCTTTTAAAAAGGCTTCACTTCGGGTTCAGGCTGGCATTCGGAAGGGAAGAAGACGGTTTCGTCTATCAGCGAGAGCGGGAAAAAGTGGGGTTTCAGAGGGAAAAGATAAACCGATTCGGAAGCGGGAACCTCGTATTGATGAAGAGGTGTTGATTCCTTTCTTGGATGGGAGGATCTCGTGGGATGGGATGCTTAACCTTGGCATTCCACATTCTAACATGACGTCAGCTCAGGTTAAAGCAATGGCTGAGTTTTCCATTTCTACAAGTACTGCTCTTAGGGTCTCAAGGGCGATGCACTGTTTTCCATGGGAACCTCTGTCAGGATATCTATGTTTACATGAGGACTATTTCTTGAAATGTGGTCTTTGGTTTCTTTTGTCAAGTCTTCTTATCGAGTATTGCAGGAAACGTCGGATTGCCATTTCCTAGCTTACTCTGCCCACAGTCTGCAATATGGTTGCTTTGCTTGTGATTGGGGCCACTTTAGGTTTTGATGTAGATTGTGACCTCTTTGAAGCTTCAGTTCCTGACCACGATTATGATGAGCAAAAATTTTGATGGGACTTACTTTGCGACTATGAGATCTCACTGCGCCGTTTTGAGTGATAAACCGTCTAAAGTGACTGACTGGAAAGATCACTATTTCTTTGTTGAGATTAATGAAGCTTCAGTTCCTGATGTCAATGCTGATTTTAGAACTTCGTAGTCTCCTATTTTGGGTAGTAGTTGGCTCTTTGTTTTTAAAAATGCTTTTGGAGTTCTTTAATGTTGCTTATCTTTGATTGTTTTGCAGTTCGTCATCAACTCTCTCCAGAATTATCTCGTGCAAACCTTGCCAATTTTCAAGAATTTAAAGATATTTAGTTGGTTTCATGGACTAATCTTCTAAGGCAGCGCCGAAAGTGGGATATTCCTCGAATTGTCGTAGGTTCGACCCGCTTTCTTATCTTTCTCCTTATTTCTTCTAGTGAATAGTTTCTGAACTTTGAATCTTAAACAGCTTCCTATAAAAAGATGGGAGAGTCGGAAGATACTCCTAGTTACATGTCTTGTCTTGCAAAGGATCTTGCCTTGATTCAGAGTGGAGATAAAGGAAAAGCGAAGGAAGTTGGCGCTTCTAATGCCAACAGCCACGACAATCTGATAGGAGGCGANTGCCAACAGCCACGACAATCTGATAGGAGGCGAGTCTTCATGGCCGATTTCCTCTATTGCTCTGCCCGCTTCTCTAGTTCTTTCCATGCCGACCTCTGTTGACGCGTCTATGCCTCTTTCTTCTGTTCTTGTTATTGGTGCGTCATCGAGTGCACTCGAGGTTTCTGCTAAATCACCCAAGGTTATTATGTGTTAAGAAAAATTTACTATTTTCCGCTTTATTCCTTGGGAAAATTTTGCCATTTAAGTTGTTGAAGGAAACTTATGGTTATGATTCTTTGCAGGAACTGCTTTGAAATCTGCCGAAAAGGTTGGAGAGAAAAGGGGGCGTGATGATCCGTCACCTTTTTTGCCGAAGAAACATCAGGTTGCTTATGTTGATCATTCTAAAGATTTCACTTGTTTGGATAAGTTTCCTTGCAAGGAGATTCGTCCACCTTCTGTCATGGATCATGATGTCGTCGCTTGCTTCAGCCGGTATATTTGTCCTACCAAAGATCCTCTTCCACCCGTGGAAAAGATTTCCGAGATGAATGCGTATAAGTCGTACTTCTTTCGTGCTTTCCATGTATATATATCGGATTCTAAATATAAAAAATTAAATTCTTTATCTTGAATCCCGTTAATGTTTTATTGTGGTTTTTCAGGCTACTAGTTACGTCAACGTTTTAGGCGAAGCATACGAACGCAGATTAGTTGAATTGGAGAATCTTAAAGTCCAAAATGAAGAAGCTGTGCACGTTCGGAAGGAAGTTGTACTAGGAAATATGCAATCATGAGCAAAACGAGTTGAGGGAGAGCTTAATGGACTCAAGGCATCCGTCGAATTGGAGAAAACTTGTATTCTAAAAGAAAAAGAGGATGGACTATTAGTAGTAACGACTCAAGAATGTCTTCAACTTGCAAAACTGAAGGATTATTTTGACAAGGAATCCAAAGAAAGGGATCTTTATGCACAAATAAACCAAGTTAGGGGAATTGTGGATTTTCTTCCAAAGCTCAGGTTTGTTATTTTGCATTTGTCATCTCTTGATTATGGTGTACCTTTAAATTTTCAGATCTGGATTTCGTCTTCTGTTTTTATTCAGGATATTAGGAACTGAAGTTTCCCAAGCTCTTATGGCATGTATGCAGAGTGACTACAAGACTTTTTCTGATCGATATAAATTCGCGGGTGTTACGGTTCAAGATGGTAGTGCTTTTTTTGTTTCCACCTGTTTCAAGAGATGGTTTTCTTCCATCGATTACATCTGGAATTCCCCCTCGGCCCTTATCCTCTGACACATCCGCATCTGGCCAGCATGGCTCGAACATCGGTATTCTTTCTCCAGAGGAGGCTTCTGCGCTGAAGACTGCTCCATAGTCTTAGTTCCTCTTAGTGTTTGCTTTTCTTTCTTTGTTTCTTCTGTTCGTTGTTGAATTTACTTTTTTCTTCGATATCTTTTTGAATGAGCGTGACTTTATCGGACGTACTTTTAATGTATCCAAAGAAGTTTTTCCGTAACTATAGAATGGTTCTTGTTAGAAGTGCCTTCCCTTATCTCTCTTTGGAACATTAATGTGCTTTTTTTTTAAAGGGATTCTCCTTGAGAAAACCCGGTCGGATTTGTTTATAATGAGACAAAAAATCAGAGATGGCCACAATAATTTTGATTTGGGAAGTTTTTCCTGAAATCCCGAAAATACTGTGACAGCTTGCAAGCAACGCTTGGCAAGATTCGTTTCCTTAGACGGAAAATTGGAGATGGCCCCCACGGATTTCGTTTTGAGGAGTCTACCCTTAAAAATGAAATTACCGAGACAGCTTGCAAGCAATGCTTGGCAAGATTCTTATTTAGTTGGAGTTTTGAATATGGTATTAGCGAACTTCCTCAAAACTGATCATTATCGAGATTGACTTGATACAACACTTGCCGAGACTTTTTTTTTTTTGTGAAAATTTGGGATGGCCTCAACGGATTTTGTTTCGAGGGGTATTCCTTAAAATTTAAAATTGCCGAGATAGCTTGCAAGCAACGCTTGGCAAGATATTTTCCTTAAATTTGAGACTTGGAGATGGCCCCAACGGATTTTGTTTTGAGGGGTCTACCCTAAAAACTGAAATTACCGAAACAACTTGCAAGTAATGCTTGGCAAGATATTTAATATAGCTGGCAATGATAACGCGTTTGAATGGAATAAAAGTAGAAAATGAATTTTATTAATATAGATGCACCTCACAAAGAGGTTGCCTACGTACCCCGTAGGGATCAAGCCTGATCATAGTTCACTTTAAATAGAATTTTTGATGACAAGAGGTAGTTGTGCCTCCTAAGAGAATGCCTACGTACCCCGCAGGGATCAAGCAAATTTGTAGTTCTTCGTTCTCCTTCTTTTTTTTGATTATTTATTTACGAGCGGAAATATTGATGTCGGTTAGGAGACTAATAGTAGAACCGTTTAAGGTTGATGGAGTTCCATGAACGTGGTATCATTGAGCCTTCCAAGGTCATCAACTCGTAAACTCCTGGCGTTACTATCTTCGAGATTAAATATGGTCCTTCCCAGTTTGCGCCCAATTTTCCTGCGTTCACCTCGGCCGTATTCTCGAATACCTTTCTTAAAACTAGGTCTCCTTCAGCAAAATTCCTTCCTTTCACCTTCTTGTTATAATATTTGGCCGCCTTTTGTTGGTAATTTTGAAGTCGCATAAGGGCTTGTTCGCGGTGCTCTTCAAAATCATCTACACAATCTTCCATCATCTCGTCATTCAACTTCGACGTTGTACAAGCATGGTTCTTATGAGGCTAGGGATATTAGCTTCAGCCGGTGCTAAAGTTTCTACTCTGTGAGTAAGATAAAAAGGGGTTTTTCCTGTTCAGCTTCTCGGAGTTGTTCTATCTGACCAAAGTACCCCGTCAAGTTCGTCGGCCCAAAGTCCCTTTTTTTCTTCAAGTCGTTTCTTTAGGCCATTGAGTATCGTTTTATTTGTTGCCTCGACCTGTCTGTTTCTTTGGGGATTCCTTGGGGTTGATTTGCTTAGTCGGATGTTCCAACAGGCGCAGAATCCTTCAAATCGCAAAGATGTGAATTGGGTTCCGTTGTCTGTGACTATTTCGTATGGTAATCCATGTCGGCATATTATGTTTTTCCAAACAAACTTTTGAACATCGACATCTTAAATCTTGGAGTATGACTCGGCTTCAACCCATTTGGTAAAATAGTCCATCATGATTAGCAAAAATCGCTTTTGTCGAGACGCCTAAAGTGGTCTGACAATATCCATCGCATGTCTCATGAAAAGGTAAGGTGCTACACTTGATCTTCAGAATTCTGTCGGTGCATGGATTAGAGGGGCATGACGTTGACACTTCTCACATTTCATAGCAAACTTCTCGCAGTCCGCTGGCATGGTTGGCCAGAAATATCCGAGTCTACGTATTTTTAGGGTCAAAGCTCGTCCACCTGAATGATTTCCCCCAGCTCCTTCATGAAATTCTTGCATTACTTTCTTTGCTTCATGCCTGTTAAGGCATGTTAACAGTGCACCTGAAGCACTCCTACGCAAAAGTTTTTCGTCCAGTAGAGTATAGTGTGCACTTCTAACTTTTAATCGTCGGGCCACCCATCAATCAGCCGGTAATTTCCCGTCAGCTATGTATGCTTTTATTTCTTTCCCCCAATCAGCCGCAGGGGCTGGTTCTAGACTTTCCGTTTCTTCAAGATCAATCACCATACATTGTGCTTTCAGGAGTTGTATGCTAGGTGTGTTGATACTTTTGACCTGTATGATCCGTCGTTGTGTCAGATCCAAGGTTGATGCTAATACTGCTAAGGCATCGGCTGACGAATTTTCATGACGTGAGATTTTTGTTAAGGCGAAGGATTGAAAATCCTTTGCAATTTCTTGGACTACTTTCAAGTATGCATCCATGCGTTCATTTTTTGCGTCATATTCTCCATTGACTTGGTTGGCAACGAGTTCGGAGTAACAATATGCTTGGACATGTTGGACACCTAATGCTTTTGCCAACTGCAACCTGGCGATGACCGCTTCATATTCCACTTCATTATTTGAGGCTAAGAAAGATAATTGAAAAGATTGCTCCAAGATTTCATGGTTTGGTGATTCAAGTCGTACTCCTATTCCCGATCCGTGCCTCGATGCTGATCCGTCAACGTGTAATGACCACTTTTCTTCGATAGCGGGTTCCGTCATAATAACATTTTGCAGGAGTTCGGTTAGAAAATCTGCCAAAACTTGAGATTTCGCGCTTGTCCGTCCTTTGTACTCGATGTCGTACTCACTTAATTCTACAGCCCACTTACTCATTCTGCCTGATTGACTTGGATTATATAAAATTGTGAGAAGTGGCTGGTTTGAGAGCACGGTGATTGAGTGAGACTGGAAATACGGTCTGAGTTTTCTTGCAGAGATTACGACTGCCAATGCTAACTTCTCTGCTGCCTAATACCTTGTTTCCGCTCCATACAATGCCTTAATGACATAGAAAATAAGCTTTTGTTCTCTGCGATCCTCCTTAACTAAAAGTCCGCTTACGGCCGAACTTGAGACGGATATATAGAGATATAGAATTTCACCATTTTCCGGTTTAGCTAGAATTAGTGGTGTAGAAAGGTATTCTTTGAGTTGTTTGAACGCATCTTCACATCTGTCATCCCAATCAAAATGCTTTTTCTCTCGGACTACTTGATAAAATGGAAGACATTTGTCCGTAGATTTTGATATGAAACACTTAAGCGCGGCTATTCGTCCCATTAATTGTTGCACTTCTCTTGTATTCCTCGGTGATGGTAGGTTCATCACAGCATTGATTTGCTTTGGATTAGCTTTGATTCCTATCTTGGTTACGATATAACCTAAGAATTCTCCCGAAGTTACCGCGAAGGTACATCTGGCGGGGTTGAGTTTCATTTGTTATTGCTTCAGCATCTCTGGATGTCGGACGTGGACATTAGTTATCCGTTCTGAGAATGGAGTACTTTGAGTTCTCATCAGAATTCGATCAATTTCGGGTGCTGAACTAGTTGCACGATGGACTCTTGAATTCATTTCCTACAAGACTGCTTCCACTCTTTCATTAATATGTGACTCACCACAAATCTCGGCGTTTCTTCCGTAAGATTCCTTTTCCGCGATGATGTTCCTTGAAGGGTTTCTTTGGCTGCTTCACTCCAGTGTATTTGGAAACAGTTCTCGTCTTATGGGTAACGGAGTTACGTAATCACAACACTTTTTCGCCGGCTCACTTGTTGTTCTTCCTTGGCATTCTGCAAGAGCTGCGTTTAACTCATCGAGACATTCCTTGAACTTCCGTTCCATCTCTTTAAATAGGTTTGTGTATGTTTTGGGTTCAGCAATTTGGGAAAGCGATGCCACTTGGTGACTTGTTTCGGTTGACGGGAGTGAGGCATTCTCCGCCGAACCCGTTTCTGGTTGCACCGAACCCATTGTTGGTGGGATACCTCTAGTTCTTGGGATATTCGTTTCTTGTCTCTGCTCCAGTAATGGGATTCCATCTCTCCGATTCAATGTATTGTCTTGCATCATTTCACTTGGTTTGGATTTCCATCCGTCCTTTCAATCTGATTTTCTCCGTTCTCCATCTCAAACTTCTTCGTGCATAAAAAAGTTATTTGTCCCCATAGACAACACCAACTGTTCTAACCGGAGTTAGCACAATAAATATTTATATTATCGTGGGTTGAATTCCTCGTTTATGGAATAAGTTTTGATATGAATACAATGGGAAAGTAATGAATTATCCTTAAAAACGCTTGAACTGAAAGTCCGCTTTGCTCTGCTCTGCTCTGCTCCTTAGCTCTAAGTGCTCTGAGTGTTCTAAACGCAAAAGATGGGTCTCTCTTAGGACCAAGACCCTTTATTTATAGACTTGAAACCTTTTCCTTCATTGATAAGGATTTTTTGCCTTATCCCTATCAGCTTATGATCTTATTCTGAATTTTCGGGGATTCTCTTACGGATCAGAATATTCTTCAATCTTCTAGAATTCTCTCTATTGGGCCAAAAGTGCTTTAGTTGAAAAACAGGCCTTTTTAAGGGGCAAAGCCCACCTCCCACAATGCATGTAAGATCTGATTGCACTTAAAATTAGATAATGACTATCAAACTCCACATATAGTATACAAATTATGTCCAATTTCACAAATTGCTGGATAATTATGGTTTTGTTGTAAATCAACAATTGGTTATGATTTTAAACCAATAATTAACCGAACCTAAACTAATTTTAGACCCGACCAAATCTCAAATAGACAACATTTATCGTAACCCACTCAAATTCGGTTGTCAATTTGAGATTTGGTTGCGTTTAGATTCGGTTAATTAATGATTTAAGATCGTAACTAATTTTGGGTTTGCAACAAAACCATAATTTTCCAGCAATTTAAGCAATTAGACCGATTTTGTATAATATGTGTGGAATTAGGTAGTCATAATCTAATTTTGGGTGCAATTAGACCTTGCATGTATACTTTAGATGGAATTAGACCGAGAGTATAAACATAGATTGATCCATTGTTATATCAAAACTTTGGGGTGGAAATAGACTATTGACCCCATGATTTTCAAAAACTTTTGTCACCTTTACAAGGAAGGGAGAAAAGGAAATCGAAAAGGCTATGATCCTATGATCAAGAATAGAGATTATTCCATCAAAAAGGAAAGAGCAACCATAAAGTCTTTGATCGACAATAAAGCTTCTTTCTCATTAGCATAATTGATTTTATGGTTTAGATATAACCAGTCTGGTTTATTTGTTCATAACTGGTTAGATTGTTTTCATATCTGTATAAAAGTATTTCTCTGTAACTGATCATTAACGATGAATGAATCAACAATTATTTTTCTATCAATTTCTTTTCTCAATGTTGAACATTCTCGTAACATGGTATCAAAGCGTTAAAATCAATTGCAACGAGATCGATCCTTTCTCTTTTTCGCTCAATATTTTGCTTTGATTCATCGATTCATCAATTTCTCTAATTCTGATTAAATCGTTGTTCTTCATTTTTGTTTGTTTCCTCGAAGATCAAGGTTGTTCCACCAAGGTCTTTCCATTTTTTGTGAGAAATTTGATCTCTATCTTCGGTTATTCCGCCAAATGTTGTTGTTCTTTGTTTGGTTATTCCGCCATATCAAATTGAAAATCATGGCGACTGTCAGAAGAAATGCGAAACTTGCAGGACAAGCTGTTACATCTTCAAGAAAGGTAGCAAAGTCTGTTAAATCCACAAAATCAAATACAAAGGAGCTGAGTCATGTAGCTTTAGAAGATGTTCATAACTCTTCAACTAAACCAAGACCTTCTTCAGCTGGTATCAGTGGCGATACAAGTTCAGCGATTTTACAGTTTTGTGGAATTCGATATTCACCTAATCACCTTTCGAGTGGTGATAATCCTGGAGTTTCTCTCATTATTGAGGTATTAAATAGTACCAAATATAACACGTGGAAGCTTGCCATTACTATAGCTCTGGATGCGAAAAACAAATTAGTCTTTGTTGATGGATCTTTGCCAAGACATTCCCTAGTCATCCTCATTACAAAATATGGTTAAGATGCAACAACATGGTGTAGTCATGGATCCTTAATTAATTTAGTGACAAAAGAAATCTATGGCAGTATTTTGCATTTTAATGATGCATCGATCCGTTGACTAGATTTCATATCACCAATCTGCCACGTTCTTATCAGATCACACAACAAATTTGGACTCTTCAACAAGGGCATCTGGACCTTTTTGCATACTACGCCAAACTTAAGACCTTGTGGGATGATTTAGAAGGCTCGGAGTGTGGGAAAACCTGTGGATATTGTCAGTGTTGTAAGTCTATGTCAACAAGAACAGAAAATACCAAGATGATCAAGTTTTTGGCAGGTTAAACGAGTCATACTCAAATGCTCGTGGTTAAATAATAATGAGGAAGAAGATACCATCACTTGCAGAAGCGTACAACCTCTTGGATCAAGACCATAGTCAGAGAAGTATCTGTCTAATTTAGCATGCTTCAGCTTTCAACCTAGTACACCTTCATATTTAGTTCCTTCCATCAATGCCAATTACACTACTCCAAAATCTCAAAGACTCATTTGTTTTCACTAGGGTTATACTGGTCGCACCATAGATAAATGCTACAAAATACATGGGTATCCTATAGGATTCAAGCACAAGCAAAAAAATGCAACTATTAAGCCTACTGTTTCTCAACTTGCCATAACTGATACTTCTACCGGAGACAATGTAGTGACAGGGATGCTGAAGAATTTAACAAAAGATTAGATTGAAGGAGTTGTGGCCTAGTTTAACTCTCAGCTATCGCAGCCTTCTACTCAAAATCTGACAGCATCCACCAATGGAACCATTACAGCATTACCCGATATGTGTTTCTCTTGTAAAACTCTTGATTTTTTTGGAGTGTTGAGATCTACAAGAAACATGCTAGCATCTCAGACATGGATAGTAGATAGTGGAGCAACTCACCATGTATCTCATGACATAATTCTTTTTCAGAATTTGTCCACTACTCTTGATAAAACAGTTACTCTTCCCACTTGATTAAGTGTTAAGATAGCTAGTATAGGTCATATTCGATTGAATGATTATCTGGTTCTCAACAATGTGTTGTTTATACCAGATTTTAGATTAAACCTCATTAGTGTGAGTCAACTGACCAAAGATGTGAAGTGCAGGTTGGTTTTTGATGAAGCTTCTTGTATGATACATGATCCTATCACGGGACTGATGATTGGTCAAGCTGAACAACTTGGGAATCTATATATGCTGAATCACGCTTCAATGACGAGTCCTAGTGTCAATTCTGTTTTAGTCAATTCAGAGTCAATGTATGTAAATGCAGTAGTTGATAAGAGTCTTTGGCATAATAGATTGGGCCATCCATCTGTGTCTAGGATTGATGTAATCTCCAATATACTCGGTTTGCAATAGAGAAATAAAACAAATTTTCATTGTCCAATCTCTCCACTTGCCAAACAAAAGAAGTTGCCTTTTATCTCAAATAACAATATATGTGCAACTCCTTTTGATTTACTTCACATTGATGTATGGGGACCTTTCTTAGTTCCAACAACAGAGGGATATCGCTATTTTCTAACAATAGTAGATGATCACACACGGGTCACATGGGTCTATCTATTGAAGAATAAAGCAAAGGTACTTAAAGTGTTCTGAGATTTTTTTAACAATGATAGAGACGAAATATAAAGGAGTTGTGAAGGGTGTAAGAGCATATAATGGACCAGAATGAAGGCTTGATGCCTTATACAAATCAAAAGGAATTCAACCCTACCATTCTTGTCCAGAAACACCTAAGCAAAACTCAGTTGTCGAAAGGAAGCATCAACACATATTAAATGTGGCTAGATCCTTAATGTTTCAAAGTCAAATTCCTCTTGAGTATTGGGAGAATGTATACTAACAGCAGTCTTTCTAATCAATAAAATCCCTACTCCTTTGTTAAAAGAGAAGTCTCCAATTGAGGCTTTAACTTCCAAGTTACCCACTTATACATATTTCAGAGTGTTTGGATGTCTTTGCGATGTATCTACCTCGTCTAAAAATAGACATAAGTTTCAACCTAGATCAAAACCTTGTGTCTTCTTTGGATATCCGATTGGTTATAAGAGATACAAGACTATAGCTTTGGAGCCTAATGCAATATCAATCACTCATATTATGGTGTTCTTTGAAGATTCTTTTCCCTTCAAAGACGACAAAACTAAGTCACATGATTTTTTCAGTATTTTTGAGAATACTGCAAGTCAAATAACATTAGTAAAGGATAGTGATAATGCAATTCCTATTGAACTTTCGAATCTCTCTTCTCTTAGGATCGGACAACAAACAAACGTTAGTTTGTTTCTCTCTTCTTCTCACACAAAATTGAAACTCTCTTCCTCTGTTTTTCTCTGTTTCTTATCGGTAATTGCTCTGTTTTGTGATTAACGATTTCTTTTCTTTAACACACAACAACATACTTTATTAATTATAAAAT
>OVAX01004311.1:0-13933 GCA_900406405.1 Lepidium africanum | reverse complement strand
ATAACACAATAACATGTTAACGATTAAACACATAAAAGCGAAATAAGTAGGCGATTACAAAGATATAAAAAGTACAAATAAGTAATCCAATATTCATTGAAAAATCCAGGAATAGTTGAAAAAATAATAACGAAGCAAAAGATTAAAAACCAAGATATTTTTAAATCGATTTCTAGAGAGAAGTTTGAGAGGAAAAAGAAATTTTTTGAGTGATTGAATGAGTGAAAAATGGGTGTATTTATAGATTGAAATATTACCGTTGTGAACAGTAAATATACCCGTTATAAATTTTTTTTTTCATAACTATTAGAAAATTCTGTCCAAAATAAATTATCAAAATTGATAATAACATAATCATGAAAATAATTGAAGCATAAATGGTGCAATTAAATATGATGTAATAACAACGATTTTAAATATATTATTTGTTTTCAAGACAAATTTATTTTTATTTATCTATCTGCAAGATAGACTTATTTTATTTATTTTTCAACATGACATATTTATTATTATTTACTTGTCTACTAGACAAATTTATTTTTATCTATTTGTCTACTGGACAAATTTATTTTGATTTATTTGTCTACTGGACAAATTTATTTTTATTTATTTGTCTACTGGACAAATTTATTTTGATTTATTCTTTTGGAACAAATTTTGTTATATGTCTTGGGGACAGTTTTAATTTAATTGGTTTTCTGGAACGTTTTCTAAATGTCTTCTGGACATTTTTCATTTTTATCGTTCTTCTGGAACGATTTGTAAATGTCTTCTGGACATTTTAATTTAAATATATGGGGAACAAGTCACCCACATAGTATATCGGCCTTATAACTAACATAAAAATTAAATTGAAATATATAGCATATATAAATAATTTATGGTGCATAAAGCAACCACATAAATTTGGTGATGGCTCAGCCGATCACTATAATATTAATATAATGGCGGTAATCCGACCATTATGTAAATATATATATAAAATAAATTAGATATTTTAATATATATGTGGGGACTAAATCACCCACACAAACTATTGAAATTACAAGAGATATATATAAAATTGGAATATATGACATATATAAATACATGCCAGTTTCCTTATAACATAAAGTGGAAAGATAAAATTTTCAAAATTATAAACTTTACCTTCTTCCGGCGCGGGGCTAATCGTACTGATAACATGTTAAAAATAAGAGAGAAAGAAGATAATAAGAGAGAAAGAAGTTTTTGTTTCTGATTAAGTTTGTGTTATGTGAACAAATTTTAGTTTTAATTGCTAGTAATGCGTGGGCTCCACTCATAATTATTTTCATATTTCAAATTAAATGTGAAACTAATCAAACGCAATCAAATTACTGCAAAAAGAGCACCATTATTGAAACTTTGTTTGTAAAATGTAGAATTGCAGAGAAGAGCAAAATTCATGGATGTCCTGCAGGTGTGTTCCCGAGCTTAGGAATAGGTGGACATATAACAGGTGGTGCTTATGGTTCCTTGATGAGGAAGTATGGTCTTGCTGCAGACAATGTTCTAGACGCAAAGATCATTGATGCTAATGGTAGATTACTCAACAGAAGCACGATGGGTGAGGATTTGTTTTGGGCTATTAGAGGAGGAAGTGGAGGCAGTTTTGGGTTAATTTTATCATTGAAGATTAAGCTTGTTCCTGTTCCTGAAACCCTAACCGTCTTCATGGTCACTAAAACATTACAGCAAGATATAAGCTTCAAGATTCTTTCAAAGTGGCAACAAATTGCAGACGAGTTAGTTGAAGAGCTGTTTTTACGAGTGTTCATCAATGTAGCTGGAAGTAATGGAAACAAGACTTTGACAATGTCTTACCTAGGTCAGTTTCTTGGCGAGAAAGGCAACTTGTTGAAGGTAATGGAGAAAGATTTTCCAGAACTAGGGCTGACTCAAGAGGATTGTATGGAGATGAACTGGATTGAATCCATTGTTTATTTCTCCGCGGGATTTCCAATTAGTCCTTCTCCTCCTATTGAGGTTTTGCTTGACGCCAAGTCACCATTCGGACAAGTTTACTTCAAAGGGAAGTCCGATTTTGCTAAAGAACCAATTCCTGTTTTAGGACTCAAAGGGATGATGAAGAAGTTACTTGAAGAAGACTCAGTATTAGTTGTTTGGACTCCTTACGGTGGAAAGATGGATAAGATTTCAGAATCCGAAATCCCATTTCCGCATAGAAAGGGAATCAAATTCATGATTCTATATTACAAGAGCTGGTCAGACAAGAGTGGATCGACCAGACATATCAAATGGATTAGAGAGTTGTACAGTTACATGGCGCCTTATGTCTCAAGCAATCCAAGACAATCATATGTGAACTACAGAGATCTTGACCTGGGACAGAACCAAAACAACCCAAAGTTGGACTTCATAGAAGCTAATATGTGGGGAGCTAACTACTTCAAAGACAATTTTAACAGATTGGTGAGGATTAAAACAAAGTTTGATCCAGATAACTTCTTCAGACACGAGCAGAGTATCCCACCTGTTTGCGTAAGTTAAGCTCATAACAACGACAACAATATAAAAACTAAGAATAAATATGATAACATGTAATAAAATAGAAGAAATTGAAAAATGATTCTTGTTAGTGTATTTCTTTTAGATGTTTAATAGCTCAAAAATTGAGAAAAATCAGAAAAACTCTTTTTTGACAAAGAAAACAAATTACAAGAAAATTCATTCAAGTTCGAATATTAATTGATGGACCCGTTGATGTTTGTCATTTTTTTAATGAGAAAAATGGACAAATATTCGTTGATTTTTCCATGTTTAAATTGGTTTGGTCAATGGTAGTTGGTGTATTATTTGGTAAAATTGATTGTTTAAATGTACGTTGGTAATTTCGTGTATCTTAAGTATTTATTTGTTGATTTTTCATTTTTCTAATTGACCAATAAGGCTCCATCACATTTACATTTTGTTATTTAATTGAACTTGTTATCCATTCTTTTGATCTATTGCTTTAGTTTAAGTCCACATAATGTGAATTTCTTATATTTCTAGTCGTTTATACCGTACAAGCTATAATTGAAATCAACTACAGAAACTATAATCATTAATGTTATCACTCTAAGCCAATCAATATATGGTTACTTTATTGGTTGCGCTGCTAATCAGTTCGATGATATTTTCCTAGATTATTTAATGTATAATTTATTTATCCGACAAATTTGAGTTTACACTATTTTTTTCCTGACTTTACACGATAATTTTGATGGGTGAAAAGTAATTAATTAAAAACATATGCTACATTTTAAATCTTTCAAAATCCCATTAATATTAAAAAACATCCATATTTTAATAAATTTCATCATGCAGTTTTTTTCTTAATAAATAGATAACCTAAAACTCACTTTCTAAAATTATTTTTAATTTTAATTTGTGTAGTAAAGAGATATCATACCCTAAATGCCAAATAGCTGACTCATTTAAATCACCAAAGTAAGAAGTATTTGGCAGTTTATTGAAAATATATCAACATTTTTCATGTGTCAAAATTATATCCAACTAATAATTGACAATAATGGTTTCTTTGAATGTAAACATGATCCAATCATACTAAAATTAATATATATATATATATATATATATATATTGTCAACTTTGATGATTTTATTAAAAGTATTTAGGAACCAGTTTGGTGGCGTAATGTCTAAATTTTTCGAAAACCCTCTAACAGTACCGGAAAGGGTGTCAAAATGGGTCACTATCCATGGGTTGATCCTGTTTGTTTGTTAACTTAATAGAGTTCGGGTTACATTTTTGTACCCAAATAAATAAATGGACGAGTATGGGTTACCACTTATGGGTCTATAAATCCAATGGGTTCACCCATTAGGGTTATGGGTTACCCATGGGTTGATTATAAAAAACATAATTTTCTTTTTATGCATATGTATAAGAATAGAAAGTACCGTATATTCTTATATGTATGCAGAAAAACAGAAATTTATTTTTATGTATATGTATAAGAAAAGAAACTATCATAAATTATGTAAAAAATATGTAGAACCAACTTGTTTTATTATATAAATATTTTAAAATATATGAAAATAGAAACTATTGTAAATATCTAAAAATATAAAATATTTATTTTATTAATATAGTTTATAATTTATTTATATGAGTACCCATTATCACCCATTAGACCAATGGGTTTAGTATATTAGGGTTTGAGTATCTAAATCTTAACCCATAAAATAAATTAGCGGGTCAAACCCGTCCACTAAAATCTATCACCCACATGAGTTTGGGTCGGGTTGGATAGGGTCGGGTTACCCATTATAACACCCCTAAGTACCTACAAGGAAATTTGCTTTGTAGTTTAAAGAATGCGATATACAATATATGGAAAAAGTACTAAAAAGACTTTTGAGACATGTAAAGTTTTTTAGATATTCTTTAAAAATCGGTAAATCATCTGGGGAAGATATCATCTTCAATACTTCTGAGCAATCGATGCTATTGCTATTTCAGTGATATCATCTCAAATAAGTCCTCGCCCAAGGCTTATTTTTCACACACTTTATATGAATGTAAATGGAAACACATTACTTCATTGACAGAAAGTCCAATTTACATCAATTTCCATCTTAAAGCTTGTCTCTTGCTAAAAGGATGAGATTTCAAAACTAAGCCCCGCAAGTTCTTATATTTCGTTTTTAACCCTATACTTTTTTCTCTACAAATAACCCCAACTTCTTCAACCTCCCGACAAGATGATTTCATCAAATGTCTACACAAAAACACAAATGTAAATTTTCCATTAGAGGAAACATTCTTCACTCCAGAAACAAACGCCTCGATGTTCATTGAAGTTCTTGAATCAACGGCTCAAAATAAACGATACTTGACAAACTCGATGCCTAAACCGAGTTTTATATTTAAACCGGTTCATGAATCTCATGTCCAATCTTCCATCATCTGTTCTAAGAACCTTGGAATTCATCTCCGAGTTAGAAGCGGCGGTCATGATTTCGAAGGCTTGTCGTATGTTTCAAAGATTGAAAAACCGTTTATATTGATCGATATGTCAAAATTGAGACAGATCAATGTTGACATTGAAGACAATAGTGTTTGGGTTCAAGCTGGTGCTACCATTGGTGAGCTTTATTATAGGTAATATAATTCTTGTTTTGTTTCATACACTATTTTCTTCATCTGTGTGTATATATATATATATATATATATATGAAAATTTCTATAGAAAATTGACATTTCTAAAAGATGATAGTAGATTTTTTCGTTTGTGTACTTTGTGTATTTTATTTGATTATAAAATTCAATCAAAATTTTGTGTTATTGGATTAGTGAGTAGACAAGTTATTACGAAAACTAGGGGCGTATGAATTATTGGTTTTAAAATTATAGATAGAGATTATTCGTTCTTTGGTTCACATCGAATTTCAATGAAGGTATTATTTCTGATTTGACTTTTAAAAAACATAGAATATTGTTTTTTAAAAAATTTAAAAAATTTGTTTTACCAAGAGTGTCCAAAAAATATGGTTTAGGTGGCCGTCTAGGTAGAGATTTGGCTAGGCCAGGACATTCGGTTCTTTGGTTTGGTTCAGTTGAGTCAGTTTTTTTGGTTTTTGATTTTTTCGGTTTTCAAAAAGTGGTAACCAATAGGTACTAATAAAAATTCGGTTCGATTCGGTTTCGGTTTTTTTCGGTTCTGGAAATATGGTAACCAAAGGGTATTTATTAAAATTTAGTTCGGTTTTGGTTCGGTTCCGGTTCCAAAAAAGTGGAACCGAATTAGTACTAAAATAAAATTAGTTCGGTTCTAAATGGTTACTTTTTTCAAAAAGTAGCTAAAAGTACTTCAAAAATAACCATATACCCAAAAAATAACCAAAAATATTTTAGTACTAACTATTTTTGGTTCCTATTTGGTAACTTTCAGTTCTTGGAACCGAACCGAGAACCGAAGTTACTTAAAAATTGGAACCGAACGGTTCTTTTTAAAAACTAATACCAAACTGAGCCGAACCAAAAACTGAAGTTACTTAAAAATTGGAACCGAAACCGAACTAAAATTTTCGGGTCGGTTCGGTCCGACTTTTTGGTTCCAGTTATTATGCACAGGGCTAGTTTTGGCCTTAGGCGGACCTTTTATGTTTCAATTTTAATGAAGTCGGATGTATTAGATAGATAATATAATTAGGCGGATAAAACAGTGATTATGTAGAATAAGATATGGTTTCGAAATAAGTGATCTTAACCGGAATAGGTGTACAAATAGTGATGACCCTAAAAAGTATAAAACTGTTATACTAAATGTGAAATTAATTAAACTTAACCAAACAATTGTGAAAACATCGAATTTTATTATATAAAAAAAGGTTTCTCAAAGTTAGTAATTAACAGGATATTTCCACGTGTCAAATCTAATGATCATAAAATTTCCAGATGATATATTTAAACAATTAAAAAAAATTATCATAACTATATCACAAAAATATTATATCTATTTGAAATCCTATTATATGAAGGAATTCAATCTTATTATATAAAGAAGGGTTTCTCAAAGTTAGTATTTAACAGGATTCTTCCACGTGTCAAATCCAACGATCATAAAATTTTTAGTGATATATCTAAAACTATTAATTTTTTCAAAAAAAGATAATTATGACACAAAATATTTATATCTATTTGAAATCCTATTATATGAATGAATCGAATCCTAACATAAAAATGAATAGTAAATAATTAACTATATCATAATCTAAAAATAATAATATTGTTAATATTCTAAAAAGAAAGCAAAATTTAATAAAATAATTACAAATATCTTAGTTATAAAATAAATATTATATATAGATAATTATCTATATAGAGATTAGTTAGCACTCGACATGTAATATCTTATTCTATAAAGAAAGGTTTATCAAAATTAGTAATTAACATAATTCTTCCACGTGTCGATCATAAAATTTTCTGTGATATATTTAAAAAATTCATAATTATATACGAAAATATTTATATCTATTTGAAATCCTATTATATGAAGGAACCGAATCCTAACATAAAAAGGAATAGTAAATAATTAACTATATTATAATCTAAAAATCTTATTTTATTATATAAAGAAGGTTTTTCAAAGTTAGTAATTAACATGATTATTACACGTGTCAAATCCAACGATCATAAAATTTTGGGTGAGATATTTACAACAATTACCAAAAAAAAAAATAATCTTAACTACATCACAAAATCTTATATATTATTTGCGAAGTGATTTTTTAAAGAATGCTTACATGTCAACACCAAGTTTAATTTTAACGTGGTTTATTACAAAGTTACCCTAACATTAAAATACTAAGTTGCCCTCATATTAAATTTTTGTTTACTTATAGTATTTAAATAATTACATAATTTTTTTGTAACATAGATAATTACATAAAATATATACAAAATTAGAATTACATTTATTAAAAAAAATAAAATTTGTAATTAAAATATATATAAAATAAAATAAAATTCGTAATTTAATTTAGTTACTTTGATTTTGACTTAAGTTTTTTATTTGTCATTTTTTGTAATATAGAAAATTACATAAAATATATAAAATATTAGAAATAAAAATTTGTGTAAAATAAAACTAAAATTCGTAATTTAATTTAATTATTTTTATTTTGACTTAAGTTTTTTACTTTTAAGAAAATCTAATGATCTTTTAAATTTTTAAGTTATCTAAAAATTTGTTAAATTATTTTTTATTTATTTGATACTTTTTCTAATTTTAATGAGATAAAGATAATTATGAATCTTTCATACTTTTCATAATATCTGATAAATCTTAATCCTATTTGAATATTATATTCTTTTCTATATAAAGTCGTGTGATGCTTTTTTAACAAAAGTTTATGTAAAATGTTTGGCATGTCAAGTGTCAACAATAAGTTTAATTTTAGGGAGAATTTCAAAAATATCTTTTTTGACATGTTTTTTTAAAAACTTACTATTTCTTTTGGAAATTGAGAGAGAGAAATAGACATTAGGGACACTTTTTGAAAAAAGTATTTCTTCAAATATCTCTTAACTGTAACGTGGTCGATTACACACTTGCCCTAATTATATTTAATTTATTTTTATATCAAACTAAAAAATCTTTCATAAAATAGTTATATTATTAAATAAGAAAATTTAATAGCTATTATCGAAAAATTTATTTATTACACTAAAAATTATGTATAATAATTTTAAATTTAATATATTTTTTTGGAAATTAAAATTTAATGTTTAATTTTTTATCTAATAAAGATGTTAAAATCATATATATTATTAGATGATTGATTCTTATGAAAAACATAGGTGTCAAAACTATATTTAATTTTAATGTGGTTGATTAACCCCTCATATGATTTTTAAATGTGAGGTTAATGAAAAAAATTATTTAATATAATACTCATACAAATTGATGATTTTGTATTTAATGTTTTATAAATTTGTGTTTAAAAAAATTTGTTTTTGACATGTTAATTTGATTTTATTTTTTATTGTTTTTATCTAATATTAATTATTTAAGATGTAATTACTAATATATAGAGTAATAAAATTATAAAATTAACTAAAATATTTATGCTCGTACGTATGTGCGGGAAAATCACCTAATATCTTATTATATAAAGAAGAGTTTTTCAAAGTAATTAACAGGATTCTTCCACATGTCAAATCCAACGATCATAAAATCTTATTATATAAAGATGGGTTTCTCAAAGTTAGTGATTAACTAGATTTTTCCACGTGTCAAATCCAACGATCTTAAAATTTTGGGTTATAGATTTAAAACAATTAAAAAAAAAAGATAATCATAACTACATCACAAAATATCTTATTATACAAAGAAGAGTTTCTCAAAGTTACTAATTAACAGGATTCTTCCACATGTTAATCTAACGATCATAAAATTTTTGGTAATATATTTAAAACAATCTTATTATTTTAAAGAATGATTTCTCAAAGTTAGTATTTAACAAGATTATTCCACGTGTCAAATCCAACGATCATAAAATTTTTGGTGATATATCTACAAAAAATAAAAAAAGGTAATCATAACTATAACACAAAAAAAAAAATATATATATATATATCTATTTGAAATCCTATTATATGAAGGAACTGAATCATAACATAAAAACAAATTGGTAAATAATTAATTATATCATAATCTAAAAATAATAATGTTGTTAATATTCTAAAAAGAAAACAAAATTTAATAAAAATAATTACAAATATCTTACTTATAAAATAAATATTATATATAGATAATTATCTATATAGAGATTAGTCAGCACTCAGCATGTAATATCTTATAATATAAAGTAAGGTTCTAAGTTACTAAATAATTGGATTCTTCCACGTGTCAAATCTAACGATCGTAAAAATTTTGATGATATATTAAAAAAATTAAAAATAAATCTTATTATATAAAGAAGGGTTTATTTCACATCGAACAAGAGTGTATGCTTTATGATTCAAAAAACAAAGATACAATAAAAACCAAAATTTGAAAATAAACTTTTCAAATGCAAGAAAACTCGTGCATCGCACGGTCCTTATTTAGTAATATATAATAAACACTATTGAAACTTTGGTTTTTAAATGTAGAATTGCAGAGAAGAGCAAGATTCATGGATGTCTTGCAGGTGTGTTCCCGAGCTTAGGAATCGGTGGACATATAAGACGTGGTGCTTACGGTTCCTTGATGAGGAAGTATGGTCTTGCTGCAGACAATGTTCTTGACGCAATGATCATTGATGCTAATGGTCAGTTACTCAACAGAAGATCATTAGAGGAGGAAGTGGAGGCAGTTTTGGGTTAATTTTATCATGGAAGATCAAGCTTGTTCCAGTTCCTGAAACCCTAATTGTCTTCACTATCACTAAAACCCTAGAGCAAGATTCAATTTTCACGATCCTATCTAAGTGGCAATGAATTGCAGACAAGCTTGTCGAAGAGATCTTGTTGAAACAAGACTTTGACAATGTCATACGTAGGTCGAGGGATCGAGTCCCGTCGTCTGCATTATGCAGGAACTTGGCTAATGGGCCGGCCAGTTGTGGCCCAATGTTGACAAATATAAAAAAATTACAAAAAAAAGTTTCAAGTTCGAATATTAGTTGATGGACTCATTACTGTATG
Source organism: Lepidium africanum (assembly GCA_900406405.1). Taxonomy (NCBI): domain Eukaryota; kingdom Viridiplantae; phylum Streptophyta; class Magnoliopsida; order Brassicales; family Brassicaceae; genus Lepidium; species Lepidium africanum. The sequence goes on along the minus strand of OVAX01004311.1, from coordinate 3,751 downwards.
TCATTTTCCTAATGAGAAAACGGACAAATATTAGTTGATTTTCCATATCTAAGTTTGTTTGGTTAATGCTAGTTGGTGTATTATTAGGTAAAATTGATTGGAATAAATAATAGAAGAATACATTGCGCAAAACACATCTCTATTATAGAGTTTCTCTATTTTAGAGTAAAAAATAGAAAAATATATTATAGTGTAAATAATAGAAAATTTACATGTTCCAGATAATGATTTAGGTATTTGAAGTTAGACTCTATCGTATTATATAAAATAAAATATTTTGGGTATATCGATCAACTTGACAAAAAAAACCTATAATTAATGTTCAATAACACTCAGATATGCACAGAATTAGGAACTTTGGACCAAAGAAATGACAGTTTTTTCCTTGGACTTCTTTTTCTCCTTCATCGATTTTCTTCTCCAGTTACAACAATCTAATTTTTCGAAAAACCATGATTTACCAATTTTTATCATTGCTTAGGATTTAACCATTCAGTGGGTCTGTTTATGATATTATATATAACTGAATAATTTATGTTTAGACGTTCATCATAGGATTTAGTTCTTTTTTCATCCAAAATTCGCTTGGGTTTATGTATTTAGTGAGTCGTCCTAAGATTTAATTTATTCATTTAAAAGATAAACTGCATTTGATTTACACAAATTACAGATCCGGAATCATGAATTGCAAACAAAGGGATGAGTGGAATTACGTAATTTACATAGGCCCACAAGAAACAAAATAAAATTAACGAGTCAACGTTTTCAACACACGTGAATTGTGTAATGTCTGTCGTTGTAGAATGTAATTATTATAATCTTTAAACCAAATGAAAATAAAAGAACGAAATTATTGTACTCTTATGACAGCAAGTGCATCTCCAATAGGAATATCACACAAATCTTTTAAAATAAAAATATTGAAAAGGGAAAAGAAGAAGTGAGATGAATATTTCAGTTCAGGAACTCTTAGAGCATTTTCATTGGGGGTTCTAAAGAAAGGGTTCTAAGTAAAAAAAATTAAAATAATAAAAGAAGAGGAGAAATAGGGTTCTAAAGTTTCTTATTTTAGAACCTCTTTCCCATTTTTATAGAACCCTAAAAGTGAGTTGTCCAATTATAATTGGATGTAAAAAAATTTAATTAAAATAATAATTAAAATACATGATATTTTTTCAATATAATAATATTTAGAACCCCTAATGAGGTTCTAATTGATGGACATGGTCTTAGAGCTTAAATAGTAACATTAGTTCGTTTATTTAGTTGGATTCACCTAATCCAAAATTTGTTTTATGTTATATTTTTTAACTAATATTTAAATAAATATATAATTAATTATAAATAATAAATTAAGTCCTATATTTGTCGTTATATATAGACATTCATGACATGTGTCGTGTTTAGAAAATTTATCAAGTTTTTAATCGAACATATTATATGGATTGAGTTTGGTTCTGTATCTATAGGCATTGGTTTAATTGTGATATTTTGTTATATATCTGAATTCAATGCGAACTATTCGGTTTTTATTGAGTTTGAATTCACGTGTTTTATTCAAAATCAAAACAAATTAAGAGTTCTTATAAAAAATCTAATAAATTTCAAAATATCTATAAAAATTGCATATTTTGGAGTTTTTTTTTATTTTGTCCAAAATAAAATAAGAAGGATTTTAAGAAATGCCTTTTTTGACATGCTCATTTTCAAAAAGTATCCTCTCATGCCTATTTCTCTCTCCCAATTTCCAAAAAAAATTGTATGTTTTGAAAAATGGCATTTTTGAAATTCTCCCAATGAATAATAATATACTCTGATTTAGAATTTTAATTTAGAATATTTAAATATTAACTTTTCAATAAAAAACAATTTTCGGTATATAATTGTATTGTATTTGGATACCCCATTCTGTTCTCTATATTACTCAAATTCGGATATGGTTTTCAGATATATATATATATATATATAGCTTTCATTCAATTATATATCTAATTCTAGTTCGATTTGATACATTCTATTTCTGATTGAGTTAACTTCAGTTTCATAATTATTTATATATATATATATATATATTAACCAAATATTATGGAAGTTTATTTTTATATAATATTTTTAATTATTATTTAACTTTTAACTATTAGTTATTTTTTTAATAATTTATTTTAAAATTAAGTTGTTTTGTGAGTAAGTTATTTTTTATTAAAATAATATTTTAAATTCCACTCAATTTAGTCATATTCCATTGTTACCATTTGATTTTAACATATTCAGCCAGATTCGATTGAAAAAATAAAATAAAAATTCAACCAGATTTTACATTCCGCCGAATCAGCTAGATTCAGTTGTTACCATTTAGACTCATAGATTAAGGGTCTAAATGGTAACAGCTGAAAGCTAAAGCTGAATGTGGAATCTGGCTGAATTATTTTTTTCAGTTGGATCTAGCTGAATAAAGTAAAATCAAATGGTAACAGAGGAATTTGGCTGAATTTTGTAGAATTTAAAATATTAGTTTAATAAGAAAATAAAAAATAATGTGCCTTATAAAACAACTTAATTTAAAAATAAAAATTTAAAAATTTAACTAATACTATTATATTAAATCATAATTAAGCATATTATATTAAAATTAAAATTCATAATATTTTGTTACCTAATCTAAAATAGAATGCAATTGGAATCGACGAAATAGTCGTATGGAACCTAAATTCATATACATGAACAAACCAAATTTGAACTTGGTCATACCAAGAACTGAATGGAGTAATAGAGTATCCAAAATATATGAAATATAATTATATAGCTAAAAAAATATTATTTTTATTATAAATTTAATTTTAATATTCAAATTTGTAATTATAAATATGATTATATTATTATTCATTTTGGAACAAAATGACAAAAAAATCCAAATATTCAAATATTTATTTAAGTTTTTAATTTTGTTAGACTGTTTTTATTAAATCTTAATTTGTTTTTATAATGAAAAAAGTAATACATAATTTTGAACTCAATCAAAACTGAATAATTCACATAAAATTCGAATCTTTAACAAATTATCACAATTGAACCATAGCCAATCTATACCAAATCGAACTCAATCCAAAAAATATGTCTAAATAGGTGTTAATTGAATAAAATCGAAAACCTGAAAATTTGAAAAGCCTGATCGGAATCCACACGAATCTTAATTGTCCATATTTAATGAGGAGATACACGATTTAATTTATTTTTTATAATTAATTATATAAAATATTAATTTAAATTTAAATAACAAAAATATTTAATTTTGGAATCCAGCTGAATCCAAGTGAATTGTTGTATATATAAATAGTAAATCGAGCTTAGTACCACTATATCTTATTTTGTCACATTCTTTATATGTATATAAATGGAAAGACATTACTTCATTGACAGAAAGCCCAATTTCCATCTTGAAGCTTGTCTCTTGCATAAGGTATAGGCTAAAAGATGAAAAACTCAAAACAATATCCTGCAAGTTCTTATATTTCGTTTTTAGCCCTATACTTTTTTCTTTATACAATAACGCCATCTTCTTCAACCTCTCTACAAGATGATTTCATCAAATGTCTCAACAAAAACACACAAGTATATTCTCCATTCGAGAAAACCTTCTTCAGTCCTGAAACAAACGCCTCGATGTTCATTGAAGTTCTTGAATCAACGGCTCAAAATAAACGATACTTGACAACCTCGATGCCTAAACCGGGTTTTATATTTAAACCGGTTC
>OVAX01004310.1:0-13939 GCA_900406405.1 Lepidium africanum | reverse complement strand
TCACCAAGGTCTTCCCTCAAGTCCATATCCGAGAGTTCCTCCTCCGAGGCACCCATCACCTTGGGTCTTTGCTTGGACTCAAACAAGGTTTGTTCTTCCAGCTTGGCTTGGAGTAGGGGCTGGCTTAAAAGGTGTCTCTGAGAAAGGTCACGCAGATGATATTCAAGAAATGTACAAAGAGTGGCCGTTTTTTCAGTCCACTATTGACCTTATAGAGATGGTGTTAGCTAAAGCAGACATACCTATAACCAAACACTACGATGAGCAACTTGTGTCTGAGAGTAGAAGAGGACTTGGCACTGAGCTAAGGAAGGAACTTGTGATTACTGAGAAGTACGTTCTTGTGATAAGTGGCCACGAGAAACTATTGGAGAACAACAAGAGCTTGAAGAAACTCATTGAAAGTAGACTTCCTTATCTCAACGCAATGAACATGTTACAAGTTGAAGTCCTTAAGAGGTTAAGACGTGATGAAGATAACAATAAACTTAGGGATGCTTTGCTTATCACAATCAATGGTATCGCTGCTGGAATGAGAAACACCGGTTAATACTTTTCGTTGGACCTATTCTAATTTGACATTTTTACTGGGCCAAGTCTCAAGATTTTGAACATTTTACATTTTTAGCAAAATGAACTTTCTTGGGCTCTTTGCAAAAAAAAAAACACATTTACAACCGAATGGACATGACTGTTCATATAATTTTCTACAGATTTTGTATAAATCACATTGTGAATTCTTGTAACTGATTTGGTGGTTTTTATCAAAATTTGGGTAAAATATCGAGTTATTTTATACATGTAAAATGCTTGCATCATTGACGGACAAACTATATTCAGGATGGATCAACACATGATTTAATATTCGGAAAGTAGAACTTATTGTTATGTTTCATTTACCTTTGAACTGTCAAACAGAATTGTAAGATCATGTTTGAAGCAAAAATCTGCCAGACAACTGAAAACTCGTTTTTAATAAATATTATAATCTCAGAAGTGGAAAAAAATGACCATTACTAAAATTCTATATGTTTATATTTTGATAGAAGGAATATAAAAGTAACTGATGGTAGCTTACGAATAAAAGATTTTCTTTATAAAAAAAAAACATAAGTCTGGAAATACCTTTTCAAGTAGAAATTCATTATCAAGTTGTGGTCTAAGGTTGGCAGATCAAAAATTAGATTTAAAGTAACTTTAGTCTTCTATGATTCTACCTCTAGTTTCAATTGCTTTTTACGATATGGTAGCCTTTTAAATGTCTGAAAATTAATAATATAATAATACTAGGCATGACCCCTGAGCATATTCCTTCAGAATATTATTTGATTTTGTGGGTTGCATCTTTTTTTTTCTTTTGGTGATTGTGGTAAATCTTATGATTCTACAAAGATTTGTTTTCTTATAGTTATAGAGATTTCTAAAAGGCATTTCTAGTCAATAGTTCAAAATAAACCATATTAAAGGTGTTATGTCATAAATGAAACTGCGAAACTGTTACTATTATAGTAGGCAGGTCCAATAATTTTCATGTTAAAACAATCTGCAAGTTCAGGTGTAGATCTAAAACATATTTGTATACACCATATGATTCTTATAACATATATAGAAGTTTTGAGTAGAAAAACTTAACAATAAAGAAAAACACATATATAGTAACTTAGCAAGGACATTGGTACAGAGTTATCACATTGGATCATAGACATCCACTCTTTAGTTAACAACAAATAAAACCAAAATANAGACATCCACTCTTTAGTTAACAACAAATAAAACCAAAATATTATTTAGATTCGACTAAATAAAGATGATCATTTATATGTAAAACGACTAATATAGAAAAAATTGTTATAGATTTTAGGACAATACAGAAGACTAGCATGGATTAAAATAATAATAATACAATCTATAATTGATTTCACGAGTGAATAAAATATGCTTTTGATGGCTATATAACAGAAAAATATTGCATTTTCGGACGGATTTTGCTACATAGCCCCGAATGATGCCATAATGATGAGATAAACTATTATCTTTTGAGAAAAAAGGTGAAAATAATGAATGATTAGGTTATTTCGGTTAAAGGAAGGAGAAACAGTTACAGAGTTTTTATATAGAACAATTGAGATAACCAAAAGGGTTGAACCGGAAATTAAACTAATCGGTTTATAAATATCGAGATACATAATCTTATATCCCCCTCAAGATGAGCCAAATATAGAAATCATGCTCATCTTGTCAATCAAATCCCGAAATAAGGTAGGAAATAATGGCTTTGTTAATGCATTTGCAAGTTGATTGTGTGTTCTAACATGCATAGTCTTGATGAGTCCAAGTTCAATCTGTTCCCGGGTAGTGTGGCAATCGTTTTCTATATGCTTAGTACGCTCATGGAACACATGATTTTTGGCTATGTGAATTGCGGCAGTAGAGTCGCAGAACAATGGAACTGGATATGTCTGTGGCACTTGTAGCTCATTAAGAAGCTTACCCAGCCAATATACTTCACAAGTAGCAAGAGCCATGGCTCTGTATTCGGATTCTGCTGAGAAACGAGAGACAACATCTTGCTTTTTGGATTTCCAAGAGACAAGAGAATCACCAAGAAACATACAATAACCAATCGTAGATCATCGTGTACATGGCAAGAAGCCCAGTCAGCATCACATAAAGCTTTAAGATGAAGATCAGATTTCGAAGAGTATAACAAACCAAGACCAACTAATCCTTTTAGATAATGAAGTACCTTATGAGCAGCATTGAGATGCGATTGCTTTGGAGATGAAGAGAACTGGCAAAGCTTGTTTACTGCAAAGGTAATGTCAGGGCGTGTAATGGTAAGGTACATTAACTTGCCAACTAAGCGTCTGTAAACTTCAGGAGTCTCCAGAACAGGTTCATCAGAGTGAAGACTGAGCTTCAAACATTGGTTCCATGGGAATGCTTGAAGGTCTACATCCAAGTAATCCAGTCTCTTCAAGTAGTTCTAGGATATATATGCGTTGACAAATGTGAATTGCAGCACTAGATCGTGCAATCTCAAGGCAAAATAAAAATACTTCAAAGGTCCTAAGTCACGCAATTTGAAAGCTGCAGATAGATTTGTCTTTAATTGAGCAATAACAGCTTCATCACTGCAAGCAATGACAATGTCGTCTACATAAACAAGTAAGGCCACATAGTGATCTTGAGTATGTCTAGTGAAAAGAGCGTGGTCTATATTGGACTTTTTGAATCCCAGACTAAAAAGAACAAAGCTAAACTTCAGGAACCACTGCCGTGAAGCCTGTTTTAAACCATAAAGAGATTTGTTGAGTTTTAAAACTGCATTCTCTGGTAAAGATCCCCCTGCTTTGCAGCATAACTTAGAGGTAAAGACATGTAAGTCTCTTCATCGAGATCTCCATTTAAAAAGGCATTGGATACATCAAGTTGATGTAAAAACCAGTTCTTTGCAGAGGCAACTCCAATCAAAGTTTTGATCGTTGTCATCTTTGCCACTAGTGAAAAAGTGTCAACGAATTCCACACCTTCTTATTGAGTATAACCCTTGACTACCAAACGAGCTTTGAAACGTTCAAGAGTACCATTCGTATTGAGTTTAACCTTGTAAACCCATTTACATCTAATAGGTGTTTTCCCTTGAGGTAAAGAACATACTGTCCAAGTATCAGTCTCTTCTAATGCATCAATTTCGAAACCCATAGCATCTAACCACTCCTTGATCTTCTTTGCTTGATTATGACAACTTAGTTTTGCATAGTGATCAATAGCACAAACAAAGGCCTGATGATCAATGGACAATTGAGAAAGATTGACTACAGTAGGAGAATCATGATCTGAAAAACCTTCCGGCACATACAGTCCCAACTATCTATTTACCTTGTCCAATCATCGAGCTCTTGGTAAGATTCTGGATCATACATTCATCAGCAATGAAAGACACCTTCGAATAAGTTTTCTTGGTAAATTGACTGACTCCAAGGAGATGGAGACGAAAACTGGGAATGTATAAAACATTATGTAATGTAATGGTTTCTGAAACTTTTACAGTTTCTAAACCTGCAATTTTGACACTAATACTAGTAGGAAGTGTGACATAAAAACTCACATTATAATAAAGAGTATCAAAAAGACTCTTATCATGACACACATGATGTGTTGCTCCACTATCAAGGATCCAAGTCTGAGATTTTATAACACTTCTAGAGGCTGTCAAAATACCAACAAAAGAAAGAGTGGAAAAGAAAATGGCAATACCATTTGGTGTAGCACCTTTATTGTCACTTGGTTGAACAAGAGTGACTGGTTGACTTGCTGGTATGTACAACTGAGAGCTAAAATAAGCTATCACATCTTGAATTTGGCTTTTAGTCATATTAATCAAGTCTATCCCCATTCAGTCACACCCACACTTATCCAAGCGATCGAATGGCCATTCTCTCCGTCCGTATGTGTCCACTCTATACATGTCTCGGACCCTTTGTTGAGGATTAAATCTGAAGTTGTATCAGCCCATATTGAAGAAATAAGCCCAAGATGAAGACTTCTTTACCGTTGGAGAGGATAAGGCTCAATGAGCCAACCTTATCCCATTTGTACGAAAAAGCATGTTTGCTTTTTCGGGACCACTTGCTTTTCTTTGTTTTGGACCACATGGCTTGGTCAAGAGGGTCTTATGACCATTGCTGTATTTTCTTTATATATTATGCTAATGTAATTTTCACGTTTTGAATTAATGAAAGTATGTTCTCTCTTATCTCTTTCAGTTTTCTTCTCTTTTTCCTTTTCGAGAAAATTCTTCAAGCTTGTTAATCTTCATGGTTTTTGATTACCAAGCTTGCATGGTATCAGAGCGGTGAATCCATCATATTCTCAACCTCTTATTCTTCATTTCTCTCTTTATTTCTTCCGAAAATCTCTTGTTTATTCTCCTTGAAGTCACAGATTTAAAGTTGAAGGTTCTTTGTGTTTCTCGCAAAAGCTATCAACTTTTGTGTCTTGAATCCTCTTTGGTCTTTTTCTTTAAAGAAAAGCTTGGAGCTTTCTCAAGATTGAAGACAAAGCAACCGGTTTTCTCATAGGTTCTCAAAGAAATCTTTGAAATTTCTCAAAATCTTTGAAGAAAAATCCATCGGAGGTTAGAACTAGTTGGTGAAAGCTTCGGACTCATGGATTTTAGCAAATTTCTGACGGTTTAAGTAACCCTAAAGGGATCTAAAAACTTGCTATGGGCTAGGGCTGTGAAGACAGCCATTTGCACTAAAAGAGGCCATTGGAGTCACATAGTGAGAGAAAGGCCTCCAAAGGAAGATTTTCAAGTGAAGATGATGGAGCCGACGCCTTGGATGAAGAAGATGAGTGGTATATGACTGACCAAGTGGTGAAATCCATCATCCACAACTCTATTGACCCTCCTATCTATGAAGCTTACACACACATTGAGACCACTATGGAGTTATGGGACACACTCAAGAAGATCTATGGTAATATCTTAAGCTTAACTCGTGTTTTTGAGGTGAAGAAGGCACTGTCAAATCTTGGTCAAGAAGATATGGACTTTACCAAGTTTTATGGTAAGTATAGGGCCCTTTGAGCTGAGCTTGATACCTTGAGGCCACTCTCGGTGGATCCCAAAGATGTTGTTGAGCGTAATGAGCAAGATAAAGTCTTTGGTTTGCTTCTTAACCTTCATCCGAGTTATGGTGATTTAATCAAGCATATTTTGAGGTATGATAAGTTACCAAACCTTGAGGATGTGTGTGCTCTAATCCAAAAAGAACAAGGATCAGCCGAGTTATTTGGAGGAAAAGGCAATGTTGGTTTGATCTCGGCGAATAAGGCTCTTGGCAAGATGGAAGAAAGGAAGCGGCTCTATTGTGATCATTGCAAGAAGAAGGGTCATGTGAAAGAGAAGTGTTGGCTGCTGCATCCTCACTTGAAACCAGCTAAATTCAAGGACTCAAAGGCTAATTTGTCACAAGAAGTGGTTGCAGATCAAGTTTCTACCTCGGCTCCATCCGGTTCATCAACATCCGGGGCTAATGCATCAAGTGATCATGAGCTTGGAGCTGCAGCATCTTCTATGTTTACCGGTGATACTATTAAGAAGTCTGATCTTGAAGCTCTCATAAGTTCCCTTAAATCCCTTAAGACTCCGGTATTTGTCTCTACACTCACTCTCTCTTTAAACCGGTTGTTGTTAGGTGCTTCTGATCACATGATTAGTGATAGGGAGTTGATTAGAAATGTAGAACCAGCCATTGGGAATGTAGCGATTGCAAATGGAGCTAAGGTATCGGTACAAGGTGTAGGGAACTTAGGTTTTTTTAACCGAAAGACTATAGCCTTTTATTCACCGGAGTTTACGTCTAATCTTTTATCGGTTAAAAGAGCCGTTATGGATCTCCATTGCTATGTTGTTTTTGGTCTTAATGATGTTACATTTCAGGATATTGAGACCGGGAAAGTCATTGGAAAAGGAGGAGTCAAGAATGGATTATATACTCTTGAAAATCCGCGGCTTTTATCTCATTTTAGTAGTGATAGTTTGCTTGTTTCTAACTCGGCTGTTGGTAGCTTGAGTAGCTCTGTTTGGCATGCTAGGATAGGCCACTCTCATTCTCATGCCTTGAAATTGATGTTGCCTAATCTATCTTTTGACAATTTTGATTGTGAAGCTTGCATTTTGGGAAAACATTGTAAGTCGGTTTATCCATTATCTTCTACCATTTATGAAAGTTGTTTTGACCTTGTGCATTTGGATGTGTGGACATTACCTTGTGCTTCTAGAGATAATCATAAGTATTTTGTCTCTTTCATAGATGAGAGATCGAAGTATACTTGGATAACATTGTTACCGTCAAAAGATAGAGTGTTTGATGCCTTCAAGAATTTTGAGTCTTATGCAACTAATCAATTTAATTTGAAATTGAAGGTACTTAGAACCGATAATGGCGGAGAGTATATGAGTAAGGCATTCCAAGAGCATTTGGCCAAACAAGGCATTCTTCATCAAACTAGTTGTCCTTACAATCCACAACAAAATGGAGTGGCGGAAAGAAAAAACCGCCACCTAATGGAGGTGACTAGATCGATGATGTTTCATATGAGTGTTCCAAAGAGGTTTTGGGGAGATGTGGTGATGACGGCATGCTACTTGATCAACCGAACTCCGACAAAAATCCTTAAGGATATGTCGCCTTTTGAGGTATTGAACAAAATCAAACCTTCTTTGGATCACTTACATGTGTTTAGGTGTGTTTGCTTTGTCTTGATTCCAGGAGAACTTAGAAACAAGCTTGAACCCAAGAGCAAGAGATGTATATTTATAGGATACTCCACCACTCAAAAGGGTTACAAGTGTTTTGATCCAGAAACGAGACAAGTACACGTGTCTAGAAACGTTAAATTCTTTGAGGACCGAGGGTATTATGGGGAGAAGAATTGGGACCAGCTACAAGACTTGGCTCAACCTTCCTTGGACTAGTCGGCAGCTCTTAGGTTCCTCCTTGATTATCTCAATGGCCCAGCTGCGGACGACCCGGGACAGGCCGCTGGCAAATCAAGCCCGGCCACGGGCGGACCAAGTCAGGACAAGGGCATTCCAGACCAGGCCGCGGACGCGCAAGGCCAAGCCGCAGGCGTGCCAAGCTAGGCCACGAGCGTGCCATACCAGGCCGCACGCGTGCCAGGCCAGGCCGCAGACGTGCCAAGCCAGGCCGCATATGTGCCAGGTCGGGACGCGGACGTACCAAACACAGCCGCACGCAGATCGGGTCCTGCAGTAGGCAGACCAGTTCGGCACCACCACTTCGGCGGAGTACTAGGATCCGCAAAGACCCTTCCAACTGGAAGAACATGCGGACCTATTACAATGCCCAAGCAGTGGCTCATCCTGTCCAGACAATATTTTCTATAGACCTTTTACCATCTGAATTTACTGCTTTTCTTGGCAAGATTGAGATGGAACAGGTACCTAAGACCTTTGATGAGGCTAAGCAAATCAAGGAGTGGATTGATGCTGTTGAGGCCGAGGCCAATGCCATGGACAAAAACCACACATGGGATGAGGCGGACTTACCTAAAGGGAAGAAGATGGTTTCTTGCAAGTGGGTATTTACTATCAAGTACAAAGCCAATGGCGAGATCGAGAGATACAAAGCAAGACTGGTCGCTCGTGGTTTCACTCAGACCTATGGGAGAGACTACACGGGCACCTTTGCTCCGGTTGCCAACTTCACACGGTAAGAGTTTTACTTTCCTTAGCTACTAACCTTTCTTGGGATTTGTGGCAGATGGATGTCAAGAACGCATTCCTTCAGGGGGAGGAGGAAGAAGTGTATATGACACCACCTCCAGGTCTTAAGTCTCGGTTTACACCCGGGAAGGTCTTACGGCTTCGGAAGGCTATCTATGGCTTGAAGCAATCACCAAGAGCTTGGTACCACAAGTTGAGTCATACCCTTAGGGATCGTGGGGTCAGGAAATCTGAAGCTGATCACACCTTGTTCACTCTCCAGAGTCTGCAAGGTATTGTTGTGGTCTTGATATATATGGATGAATTTATCATTTCTGATGATGATAAGGAAGGTATTGCTGCCACCAAATCCTACCTTAACTCTGTTTTTGATATTAAGGATCTAGGAGAGATAAGATACTTTCTAGGGATTGAGATATACCGCTAACTTGAGGGCCTGTTTCTCTCTCAAAGAAAGTATACTCTTGATTTGTTTCATGAGACAGGTAGGATGGTTGCAAACCAGCCAAGACACCATTAGAGGATGGTTACAAGGTCTATCGAAAAGGGGAGAAAGCTGGAGATGATGAGCCATTTGCAGATCAGGCACTATACCGCCACTTGGTAGGTAAGCTCATTTATCTAACCATATCTCGACCTGATCTTTGTTTTGTTGTAAACCAGGTCAGTCAGCATATGCAAGCTCCAACAAAGTACCATTGGTCCATGCTTGAGAGGATTCTCAGATACATCAAAGGGAGTTCCAACGAAGGCATTTGGATGGGTAAGCATGAGAGCTCGGTTATTTCTGGATATTGTGATGCTGATTGGACAGGGGACATGAATGATAGGATTAATCTATGTTGTCAACAGAAACGTTGAAAGCAGAAGCAGAATTCAAAGAATAGGAGTCTATGTTGCGTTGATTGCGATCTTGATCTAAAAGATTGTAAATCTCAGCAAGATCGGGAAGAGGTTCTTCATAAAATGATTTTACTTCGAATGGATGCATAAGACTCATTTAAACTAGCCAACNGTTGCGTTGATTGCGATCTTGATCTAAAAGATTGTAAATCTCAGCAAGATCGGGAAGAGGTTTCTTCATAAAATGATTTTACTTCGAATGGATGCATAAGACTCATTTAAACTAGCCAAAAACTTGATAATTTTCCCATTCTCTGCCTTTTTATCAAAAGATTTGCAACAACGACAAGTTTTACAATTTCCAGTGCAATCTGCTCTATCAAGATCATCCCAAAGATTCTTTAAAAAAGTATAATATTATGAGAGATTTAAGTAACCTTGTTGGAGAGACCAGATTTGCTGTGAAACTTGATATGAACGTAGGATGTTAGTGATATGAAAACGAACAGAAAGATCTTTCCAGATCTTAGAAGCATAGTTGAAGCTTAGAATACTTTTGTAGATGGATTTTAAAACAGAATTCAGAATCCAAAACTTCACCATGTTGTTACAGCGACACTATATACGATAACTGTGATGTTGATCATTTGGTCTGGGAAAAGTACCATTAATAAAAGGCAATTTTTTCTTTGCTTCAAGTACAGTAGTCATCGCAATCCTCCATGAATAGTAATTCGTTCCATCAAGAGTTTCAGAGATGAGTAAAGAACCTGGACTATCACCATTATAGAGCATAAAAGAAAAATAAGGATCATTGTAATCCATTGCATGTGTAGTAGTTGCATGTCTGTTTATTGTAATCGGAGACAACACTTGAGGAGAAACTATTGGAGGTGAAGGAGAATCTTCAGCTGTAGATCATGATCAAACCGTACGACGCAGTAACAGTCTGACGGAAACCATCGTAATTGTCGGAATTGAATCAAAACACGATTTGAGCTAAAATAATCAGTAAAGTCGATTGAATCGAGATGAAGAACAGAAAAAAGATTATCATAATTCATCAAATCTAAGAGGAAAATGTAGCAACCGCTCTAATACCAAATTATCTTTTGAGAGAAAATATGAAAATGAAGAATGATCTGTTATTTCTGTTAAAGGAAGCAGAAACAGTTACAGATTTCTTATATAGAACAATTAAAATAACCAAAATGATTAAACTGGAAATTAAACTAATTGGTTTATAGAATACCGAGATACACAATCTTATATAAACATTTATGGGTCCATAACATTAACATATACGAACACATAGAGTGAAGATGATATTGTCTTTGCTCAAAATAATTGAAGTTAATCTGCCTTTTTATTTTATCTTTTTGAGTCAAATTACTGCTCTGGTTATAGTACAACCACCATCCCTATCCCTTTTTGACAAATTGTTGTTTTGTGTGATTACATAATTTGTCTGTGATTTTTTATTGGTCAAGAAGTAATATGTAATATATATATATTTATAATCAGTTTTTGTTAAGAAATTATATATTATTTATAAAGTACGAAACTATAATAGTTAAAAAATTGAGAAGAAATTCATAGGGGTAAATTTGATGTTTTCATATATTTAAATTATTAGAACTTATATAAAGACTTCTTTTTGGGTCAAACATATAAACACTTTATCTTGACATTCTTTTGTAACTTTTTTTTGGCTTTTTTAAAATACAATAGAATAGTAATGAGATAACCTATCTTCAAATAATGATGTTTGCTTTTAATTCCAATAACAAAGAACATAAAAGGAGACAAAAACACACCACGAAAACAAATCATTAAAAGTGAAAAGAAGGTATTTATACATAGAAAAATGAGAAACAGTTTCTATTTCAAAACTTTCTTTTTTGCATTTTATTTACTAATTATATAATGTACTGCAAGTGGAGAATGATATGCATCATTATTTGCTAGACTTTCATTCATATTTTGCATTATTTTTACCATTTAGGAGACACATATACTCATTTAGCATATGAATTTGCATATTTCACATTCTAGAGTCTTAGGATTGTATGGTTGCATATTTTGCCATTTTTGAGTCCTTTCAAGTGGATTAACCGGCTCGAGATATTAAGGTCGAAATAATCAACTAGACAAGTTCAAAAAGCAAAATCTCGAGTCAAAATCATGGGGAAAAATGAAAACTGAACTCGAAAATCTTGACCTCTTGGTCAAACTTTCGGACATACACCTTTTTTTTATTTGGTCTAATCTGGTTTATCACGAATCAACCCGGTACTATTTTTAAACATTAAAACTCTATTGTTTAAGGGTTTAAAACATCTTTCTTTTAATTTTCAGCCACCTCAGGACTTATGTAGAAAGAGTTGAGGGAGAATAGTAGAGACTCATGGGGAAAATGATCTTTGGATCATCTTGTCCCATCTATTACATTTTCTTATTCCTTTCTCTTTACTCTTTCATTATGTTTATGTTTTTGTTTATTTCATTTTGCTTGTTTTGTTCTTCATTTGTTCTTCATTTGTGATGTGTGAGTAGTAAAGTGATAGGTTGATGGTTAGGTAGGATTTGATAGTTGAATCTTCTTAAGTTGATAGATCTTTAGATTCTTTCACTTAAGGTGCTCTTAAAGCTAGATTTAACTTGATCACTTGAATCTAGATGCTAGGAGATTTGTCGCCCAAGAGGTGTTCGATAAAATTTACAAATGACCTTTTTATGAGCTTTTCTTCCCTAGTCATTGAGATGAAGTTAGGGTGAGCTTATTTGTAATTCTTGTTAGTCTTTGAATCAACACCGAGAGTTAATTTGATTGATTGACTAAGAAATAGTTCAATACCATGAGAGTGAGATGTTCTAGTGTTGTGTCTCATGTCCCAGGATGAATCTTAATGAGTCTTTAAACATCATTCATTTGATTATTATTATCTTTTAATCGATTATCTTACCTAAAACATATTGTTAGTTTGTGTTTTGTCCTTGTTTAGGTTGCTTTTTTATTTCTTAGNCTTACCTAAAACATATTGTTAGTTTGTGTTTTGTCCTTGTTTAGGTTGCTTTTTTATTTCTTTTAAGTTGATTTCTTAGTTTGAATCTAGTTTGTTTATAGTTTGTGTTGAGTAGCTTTAGTTTACCATATTTTCTTATCTATTGTTATAGTTCAAGTCCAAATTCTTACAATCATAATATGTTAATTCTAAATATTCTGTGAATTCGATACTACATAAACATGATACATATGAGAGATTAAATAATATTTAAATGTGTGAAAACCTCTATATCAGGAATGGTGATACTCTATCAGAAATTTTATGTGAAACAATGAGAAACTTATGTGACATCATCGTTTTCTTAAAGTATACAGTTCACTAAAACAAAAGTTGTATAGTGTATTAAAACTTCAGTTGATAAGTACAAAATCTTATTTTGTTGGTTAGCTACTTCCATCTTTTAAAATTTTTATTTTGTTGGCCAACCTATGGACTTAAATTAAATTACATGAATACCCAAATCTAAGAAGTAGAGTTTTAGAAATAAAACAATTATTACCAACTCTTTTCTAGTACTAGAGATTAGGGGGTTTATTCAAATATAATTTCTAATAGAATTTGAATGACGATAATAACTATAAGGTCTAATGAGCTTTTACAAAACTAAAAAATCTCATAAAGTTTTTTATAACTTTTTTTATCAAAAATTTATACATAATCTCAGCGTACTGTAATATTTTTTCATATATTTATCTTTAATTATATACTAGTTCATCTTTATTTTACAAAAATTAGTTTTTATTTTCTTTATGTTTTTCGAGAAAATAATTTAAAAATCTTAGGATAACACCTAAAATTTTGAAAAACTCTTTCTGTGAACGAAAGGATTTGAAATCAACAAACCAGTAACACTATATTTTAAGATACTTATAAAGTTATTTAAATTCATTTTACTTGAATAAAAATTGACCTTGAATGAATTTTTAAATCTTCTATCGAATAACACAGCTTTTAATGATTGTAAACAAAATTTTAAATTATCAAAATCAATAACACACAAATTTATATTTCGAAATCTAATTCACAAATGACTGAATTTATCAAGTAGATTTGTAAAGATAGGTTGAATGATCCGAGGGAAACCGATTAATTACACAAATATGATATTTGCCGGACACTCAAAGGCAGATCAAGAAATTATACTTACTGGGAGCAAACATAGAACATACAAATAATCTTGAGCATATTTTTAATTTGCCAAAAAGAAAATAAACTGAATGTGACAATATTTTAGTTACTTAGTTTGCTAAAGGGAATTTTCCTTCCATATGTGATGAATGTGATTGGAGGCAAATGTATGCATGTGGATAGTATAATTTTGATGAAAAAAAACTAAAATAATATGTATACTGAAATTAGATGTGCAAAATAAGCTAACAATAGAATTATCCTTGGCATTATACTAAGAAGATAAGGCATAATCTTCTCATAGTATTCTAAACTCAATAAATAAAACAAGATAAGATGACAAAAGTATATATTCGGATTCTCAATACGTTCGTTATAAACAATTTTAAGAAATTTTTTGAAAAGATATATAAACAGATGATTCTTGTTTTCCTTGTGGCTATAAAGATTCACATGTCTTTTGTAATCAAGAACATTCGAAGGAAGACATATGATCCGTTTTTTCCTTCCTCCTATATTGCATATCTGATTTGGTTTCAAAAAGTCAGTTTCTTAACATATATATATTCGAACCCATGGTAAAGAAAAAACTACGGGTTGATAGGTAAAATTTAGAGTTGTAGCATCTAAAAAACATATA
>OVAX01004309.1:0-13941 GCA_900406405.1 Lepidium africanum | reverse complement strand
AAACAGATCATGTGATTCAAAGGAAGTAAAGAGGCTCACAATGTGAAAATATTCAAGCACCGCTACAGAATATTAACTATAAATCATCTTAGAAATTATCAAACACAGAACCATAAATTTTGGCAAAACACATAAGGTGACAAAAATTTCGAGCTGATCATGAATGGTAAATGAGAAGTAGAGATTGTACGCGAGAATGATCAAACAATGAAGAGCTTCTATTATCATCAGAGAACCACAAGAATTAAGAAAACCAGAAAAAGCGATGATCAGAAGCAAATATGTAGCAATAAATCATTATCAAAAAAAAAATATATGAAGCAATAAATCACAGAATCTGTGGAGTAAACGTTTCATACACAATCCAAAATCGCAATCCCCCGAAATCGATACCAGTGAATTCGCACGAATCGGAAAAGAAGAACAAATTTGGAAAAATGGAGAATGTAGGTGATCGAGACCTCCTCTTTTCTCTCTGGATTCACTTATAAACAAATCCCGACATCGTATCACCATTTTCATCGCACTCCTTATTTTTCCTTTTTGTTCTTTTTTCTCGTATATTGAATAAAACCATTTCGCATAATTATCGGTTTTTTTTTGCCTTCAATTTTACTACAGTTTTGTATGTTGTCAATTTTTACTTGTTATTCCTCTTTGTGTTCTCATGTGTACAAAACGTTTATGTTGATGTTGGTTTGATAGTGAAGATAAAGAAGGAAACAGGATAAAATCTGATGCTAATTGTGGGTACCCACAATGGGCGAGGCCCAATTGTATTCACGGCCCATAATTACAGGCCCATTGTTTAACCCATCAAGATAGTAAAGCCCAGAAAAGTAAAGAAGAACGTATATTTCGTGATGAACACGTATCAGACTCCTGGCCCACAGCAAACGCTCGTATCACACGAACATGCGTGACGACACGTGTTCTTCATGAACACACACCAGCACTTCATGCAGGGAACGCGTGTTCTCCTAAAGACACCTAGATTCCACTATGTGGTCGATCACAAGAAGGTTCGCCTATAAAAGGAGAACAAACAAAAGGGTAGAGCACGTTTGGCCCGGGCTGGAACTTCTGAAGAAGACCTGAAGAACATCCTAGGAACGCTTGAAGATTCACTTGAAGAACCCAGAAAATACAAGGAACATTCAATATACATGCGAACACATAGAACATAAGTTCTTTATAGAACAAGCGAGCGTGGAGAACACAAAGTTCTCTAGATTAAACTAAAAACTCCTAAGTTGAAATCTAATCATTCCGAACATAAATAACAAAGAACTACGAACGGCTTGATCTCATTATCATGGGTATGTAGGCAACCGAACACGATACAACCAATTCATGGAAAAACACTCGTAAATTGCAATCAAGGATCTCATTACAGGAATTCTTGACCCGAACACTGAGAACACATTAAATAGAATTCGAGAAACGAACACGTGTCCAACAACATCTTGTTGTGCTAAGGTCAGCACGAATAATTGGCGCCGTCTATGGGGAAGCTAAGAATTCTCTAGCGCAAGGGATCTTGATAACAATGAGCGAGCCCACTAGAGCTACAGAAAGTGACAAACCGGCATCACAGGTTGGATATCACTCCGACGAACATGTCAATCAGGAAGGAGCAATTCTACCTGTCGAACCTGAAGATGACCACACCCGACAGTGGGAGCAGAACATCCCATCAGTTCAGATAGTACTACCAGAACAACGTGACGAACTGTTGGACATATCGCAATTCCTCCAAAGTATCCTCAGGAAGCCAGAAAAAACAAATAGGAACATCATGGAAAAGTTAGAGGAATTCTAGCGAAAGATGGAAGCTTTAGAAGAAACGCGCGTTCGGATTATCTCGGCAAACACAGACCAGGCGCCTCAGCCCAGAAGCCGTCCAGAAAAATCCCCTAATTCAGGTGCTCGCCAAAGCCATTTGTCAACCGACGTTCGCATTAGGCAAGCGACGAACGAACGCCTTGAGCATATCGGAAATCTCGAATATCCAATGTTACAAGCAAATCCGACGTATCATTCATAGTGCGTGTCTGACCAACAGGAAAGCCAAGTTGCCACCATAAGGACAATGCAGGAAGATATAGAAAGAATGTCTTTGCGACTCCACGATGCGACGAGCTCAACCCCTGAAATCGAATGTATGTTAACTAAAGCTTAAAATAGACCTTTTACCCAAAGATTGTTAGGGATCAAAGTTCATCAAAACGTCAAAATAAAATGCCCAACGTACGACGAAGATCGGACCCAAGTAAATTCCTTATCGCTTTCGGAGTCGCAATGACAAAAGCCCAATACAGCACAGAGGAATATGATGCTGGATATTGCCAAATATTCATAGAAAGTTTGACCGGAGATGCACTAGCATGGTTTGCAAAATTAGAACCACATTCCATCGATAGTTTTGAATAGTTGTCTTAGGTTTTCCTGAAGAATTACTCAATATACATACAAAGATCAGCAACAAGCGCAGACCTATATTCGATATCTCAAGGCCCCGGAGAAACGTTGCATTCCTATCTGGAGCGATTCAAAGCATTAGTATCCAAAGTAATAGTCTCGGACGACGTGGCAATTCCTGCTCTTCAAAATGGCTTGCGCAAAAATACAAATCTGAAAGAAGACCGCACGAAAATACAAATCGATCTTTAGAAGATGCTCTCCATCACGCAACAAGATTTGCTGAGGTCGAAGATCGAAAAGCATAGTTCTCCACCCATCAAGAAATCAGGAATCCTCGTGCAAAGGAAGGGGACCGAATTCAGGAATGCCACCAACAAAATAACAAAGGATTCAGAAACAAAAAAAATTAACACATTTTACATTGACTCGCCTTCTCGCGAATCGGATCTGAAGAATTCAAGCCCTCGTTGGTATCGAAATACCCAAAGAGATATCCCGGATAAGCAAGCTTATTGTGAATTCCACAAACGAACCGGACATTCAACCTCGCAATGTAGACAGCTGCAGCGAATGCTCCTTGAAAGATACCAAAAGGAAAATCCGGAAAAAGGAGGATTAAAGACCAATTATTCAAAAAGAGAGCGCAAGTCAAATAACCGAATCAAAGAAGAATGAGACGACACGCAAAAGAACGCGACAGTTTGCCTGACGACAATGAAAATGATTACGTGCCTCCGGCAAAATAACCGCGAGAAGACGACAAAGATAAGCTCCCACCACCCAGAAAATGGGTAAATATGATAATGGGTGGACTAATCACTTGTAACGACTCCGTCCGTGCGATTAAAACCTATGAGCGAAAAGCGGGGGCAGTATGGAACCACCGGGATCGGCCCAACGAGAATAGGTAAACTAGATGTATACCAGTGCAAGATATATGCTTCACCGAAGAAGATATGATCGGCGTAGCCATGCCCCACAACGACACTCTTGTCATAGGATTGAGAATCTTGGACTGTGACGTATCATGAGTGTTAGTCGATACTGGAGGTTTGGTAGACTTGATCTTTAATGAAACATTGGAATGTATGGACTTGAAAGGGATCGAAGTCAAACAATCTGTACGCCCGCTTACAGGTTTCGACGGGGACACCACAATGACGCTAGGAACAGTAAAGCTCCCGATGTTCATCGAAGGAACCACGACCTGGGTAAAATTCCTCGTCATAGACAAACCAACAATCTACAACATGATATTTGGAACCCCTTGGATATACACAATGAAAGTAGTACCTTCAACCTACCATCAATGCTTGAAGTTCCCGACCAACGGCAGAATATTTGTACCATACGAGGAAACCAACAAATAGCAAGAACTTGCTTCATAGCGGAACACAAACTCAGGAACAAAGGGAGTACATATATGATCACGAATCTTAAGGATGTGCAAGGAAACTTTGGAGAATTAGAAAACATTTCCAACAAAAAAGAGAAGACGGAACTAGTAAACATCGATCCAGCTGATAAGACTAGATGTGTGGCGATAGGAAACGAGCTCCCGTCAAATATCAAGAAAGAATTGATCAGATTCTTGCAGTGGAACGCGTCGACTTTTGCATGGACTACGATAGCATGCCTGGAATAAGTACCGACATAATCAATCATGAATTAAACGTTGACCCGACATTTAAGCCCATTAGACCAAAAAGGAAAAAGCTAGGACCTGAATGCACACGGGCAGTTAACGAAGAAGTCGATCACTTGATCAGAGCCGGGTCAATCATTAAAGTCTATTACCCATAATGGCTCTCGAATCCAGTAGTAGTCAAGAAGATAAACCTGAAATGGAGAATATGTGTAGATTTTACGGATTTAAACAAACCATGTGTGAAGGACAGTTTTCCATTACCACAAGTCGATCAAGTAGTTGAAGCAACATCCGGTCATGAGATCTTGTCATTTATGAATGAGTTCTCCGGGTATAATCAGATATGTATGCATCCAGAGGACCAAGAAAAAACATCGTTCATTATTGAACGAGGAATATACTGTTATTACGTAATGCCATTCGGACTCAAAAATGCAGGAGCAACATACCAAAGACTGGTAAACAAGATGTTCAAGGATCAAATAAGCCGAACCATGGAAGTATACATAGATGATATGCTCGTTAAGTCCAAAAAGGCCGAAGATCATCTAGAAGACCTTGAAACATGCTTCAAAACTTTGAACGAGTATAAGATGAAGCTGAATCCCACAAAGTGCACTTTCACCGTAAACTCAGGAGAATTTCTCGGGTATATCGTCACTAAAAGAGGAATCGAAGCCAACCCAAGACAAATTAACACTATCACCGAACTACCCTCACCAAGGAATAAGTGAGAAGTGCAAAAGCTCACCAGCAAAATTACAGCGCTAAACAGGTTCATATCACAATCAACCGATCGATGTGTCCTATTTTACAAACTGCTATGTAACAACAAGAAGTTCGACTGGGACAAAACATGCGAACAGGCTTTCGCAGAGCTTAAAAAGTATCTCACGAACCCCCCGATCCTATCCAAACCTGAAAACGGAGAAACACTTTACCTTTACATAGCTGTAACTAACACCACCATTAGTGGAGTGTTAGTCCGTGAGGAAGGAGCAGAGCAGAGACCGATGTTCTACGTAAGTAAATCACTGGATGATGCAAAAACCTGATATTCGGCCACAGAAAAGCTAGCATTGGCAGTTGTGACTTCCGCGAGAAAATTACGACTGTATTTTCAATCCATACCATCATTGTACTAACAAATCATCCCCTTCGGACAATCCTACATAGCCCAAGTCAATCCGAAAGACTGACGAAATGGGCAATTGAAATAGGTGAATATGATATAGAGTACAAAGGACGAACGAGTATGAAGTCCCAGGTATTGGCCGACTTGCTCACAGAATCAACCCCGAGTCTTCACGAGAATGAACTCGACGAAAAAAATCATTGATACATGGATCAGGGATCGGCATCCGACTGGTATCTCCAAAAGGAAGCATCATCGAGCAATCGTTCCGACTACAGTTCCCGGCATCAAATAATGAAGCAGAGTACGAGGCTTTAATCGAAGGATTGTGTCTAGCTCGATGAATGGGAGCAAAACGAGTGCAAGCAAATTGCGAATCACAGCTTGTAACAAGCCAATTCAGTGGGGAGTTTGATTCCAAAAATGAACGAATAGACGCATACTTAAAGGTTGTTCAAGAATTATCAAAAGATTTCATGGAATTCAAACTCGTCAAGATTCCACGACGGGAGAATACGCCCGCCAACGCATTGGCAGCGTTAGCCTCGACATCCGACCCAAATTGCCACAGAGTAATTCCCGTCGAAAGCATCAAAAATCCAAGTATAAGTCTAACAAAAGGACATTGTCTCGCGACTGCAGAAATCAAGGAACATGAAAGCGAACCACTCGATGATAACTTTTTCGAAAAAGACCCGGTTGACTGCCGTATTGACATCAAATTATACCTAGCCGATGGTACTGTGCCACAAGACCGGTGGCAGCACGATGATTGAGGACCCGAAGCGCACACTACGTGTTACACGAAGAGCACCAACTAAGAACAAGCATCGATGGGATCCTCTTAAAGTGCGTCTACGGGAAGGAGGCGTTAAAAGTAATGAAGGAAGTCCACCTCAGAGCAGGAGTAAATCATTCAGGAGGACGATCGCTGGCACGCAAGGTCCGGAAGCTTGGTTACTTTTGGCCTACTATGAACACAGATTGCAAAAAGTTTGCGGCTAAATGTGATGCGTGTCAACGTCCCGCCCCATTAATCCATTCACCTGTTGAATTCCTTGCATCCACCGCGATATTGTATCCCTTTATGAGGTGGGCAATGGACATAATGGGACCATTCCCATTGTCACGTAACAAGCGTTTCGTGCTAGTACTTACCGACTATTTCACCAAATGGGTAGAAGCAGATTCATACAGCAAAATACATGACTCCGACGTCCACAAATTCGTAGTATTAAGAAGGTCCACAGAGAAACCAAAGAAATGATCACAAACTGAAGATGGTGCAAGGAAATTAACCAGCAAATCAACGCGGAAATAGGTTTCCGTCAATTTGATAAGATTAGTTCACAGAATAATAAAGATACAGATCCCGATTAATCCAGAGATAACAAAGAAAATAAGATATTTCAAGAGCAATGAGGAAAGAAAAGATCTATAAAATAGAGGCGATATAACCAAGAAGGACAAAGTCAATCATACTAAAAACATCATACAAAAGTTAGTTAGTTCGAGATCGGAAAAGAGTTCGACTCTCAACAAATAAATCATCTCGTTTACTTGCATTTGTTTGCTGAATCCATTAATACAATTCATATTCTTGATTGTTTGTTTATGCATAAACATGTATTTACATATGTGGAATCGAGACAATTTTTAATTATCATTTTAGATAATACCAAAATAATTTGATTTATTATCTCTATTAAGAATCCTGAAAAGGGAATATTTATTTTTAATTGTAAAGCTTATTCAACACAAAAAGGTTCATTACCTTTTGAGCTCTTGAAGTTTGAATAAGAATTAACTATTGCAGAGTTTTTTTTCAAATCATTTGCCACATAGAAAACGATCATTAAATAGTGATATTACAAAAAAAAATTGGTCAATTAAATCAATAAAATCTAATTCATAGTCCAAACTAATTTTTAAAATATCATACTTAAAAAGTTGAATTCTGAATACTTAAACTATTAGCTGGTATATATAACCACTAGAACCCATAAGAGTCAGCAAATGCTTAGTTAGCTTGAATTATTTCAGATATTGTATAATATCAATTATTTAAATATTAAATATTATTACATAATTAAAGCTGAAATATAGTTTTTTTTTTAACAATGGTAAAATATAATATTTTTATAGAGTTCTTCTCTCTCAATAAAATTTCTCTTCCGGACCAGCTTTTACCAGGACAATGTTTGCTTCACAATCAAATACATAACTGAGACATTAAGTGTTAAGCAACACAGTGATCATCAAGAAATCTCAAATCTAATGAAAGTAATTAAAAACATCCAATAAACCAAAATATAGTTGAAAAATACCAAATGGTCCACCTGATAACACGAACTTTTAATAGATTAGCTTTGAATTAGGGTTGAGTTTGCAACTATTGGTATCATCATGTTCAAAAAGAAAATAAAACTATTGGCGTCTTCATTTTCAGAAAGAATTATAAAATATTTATTGGTCGCGTAATGCTATTATATACTTTAAAACAAATAATAAATTAATAAAAGATGGTGAAGGCTAAAAAGGATGAAGAGAAGGTTGAAAAACATGTTTACGTATAGAGGTGTAGTCAAAACAATCATTAAATATCATTTAAGATAATACAAAAATAATTGATTTATTACTTTTATTTAGAATCCTAAAGAGTTAAATATTTTTGAATTCTAAAACTTATTTAACACTCAAATGGCATTTACTCTAGTGGCATACCGTAAGTCCACAAAAAATAGGTACACTTACACATCCAGGGATCGAGTCCTGCTATCTACACTATATAGGAACTTGGCTAATAGGTCGGCCAGTTATGACCCAATGTTAATTAAAAAAAAACTTATTTAACATGAATATATTCATTACCTATTGACCTCTTGAAGTTTAATAAAACTAACTGTTGCATATATTGTTTTTTGTGAAAGTCATTTGCCACATGGAAAATAGTTATTAGATACCAAAATTACATAAGTTTGTATTTCTTTTGCAATTAAATCAACACAATCTTATTTATAATCAAAACTCATTCCTAAAGTCTCATACTTAACCTCCACATATAATTGGTAGAATCAAATTTCACATACTTGAATCAATAGTTATGAAATTAAACTCCGAATACCTAAATCGTTAGATATTTAGATGGTATATATAACAACTAGAACTCTTCTCGGTAACTACTGAGCTTGATTGGTAGTGGATAATAAGGAGCAAAATGCTCTTTTAAAAACCAATTAAATTACAAGAAATTTAAAAGGTCAAATATGATTGGCTCTTAAAAAAACATTATGCTTCTCATTATGCACTACCAATCAAGCCCTAGTTAGTTTGAGTTATTTTTTATAATGTAACAAATCAATGATATAAATAAAATGAAGATTGTAACTATAGCTTTTCTGAAGACTTCAACTCAATCTTTAACAAACTAAAATATTATTACATAACTAAAGTTGAAATATAGTTTTTTCTTTTTTGACCAATGGTAAAAGACAAATTTTCCAGAGTTCTCTCTCAATAGAGTTTCTCTTCCAGAACAGTTTTTACCACGGCAATATTCACTGCACAATCAAATCCATAACACAGACATTAAATGTCAAGCAACATAATAATTATTATTAGCTCTGTAACGCTATCATCAAGAAATCTCAAATCTAATGGAAATAACTAAAAACATCCAATGAACCAAAATATAGTTGAAAAATGCCAACTGCCCACATTGATTCATGTAACAAAATTCAAATAATAATATGGTATACTTATAAAATAATAAACCGTTACCCGCAATGCGATGTGACATTTGTTGTGGTGAACCTATTTCTGCACTGATTGCTGTTGCATCCTTTGCTGCAAAACAATAACTTTGGAACATGAAGGTTATAGCTATATCAAATGTGAAGCTGTGATTTCTGAGGGTCATATATGCGGGCATGTTGCCCATGTGAACCGTGCTCTTCGAGCTTACATGGCTGGAACCATTAGAGGCTGCATTGAGTTGGATGCAGAATATCACTGCAAGCGATGTGACGCCAAAAAGGATTTAGTTCCAATAATAATATGGTTAAGTTGGTTTAGTCAATTGCTGACCAGAAGGTATTGGTTTCTTCTTAGAGACCATATGCAACTAATAAAGAGCTTTCACACATTTCTTTCTATTTTTGATGAGCCATCCTCATAAAAAGGACATTAACTTTTTAGTTTCTACACATTTTTTTATATCTATTTGTTTATTATTTTTATTATTTATATGAACTTTCCAAAAGTCTGGAATTTGTTATGAGTTTTATTTATGTCTAAATTATGATTCATAACACTCACGTAATATGAAGTCAAATTTTATAAGAAAAACTATTACGAATAGATCTCTTTTGTGTTTTTCTATGTAATTGGGGGATTTAGATGCAGGCCCGTGCCTACTCCTTATTGAGAAAGGAATTTGTCCTAGGTCTCCTGTATTTTATAACTTTTTAGACCACAATTTCTACAATTTATGTAATTTCTATATATGTGAAATTTTGTATCTCATATATTTGGTGAGCCCAAAACCTTTCCAGTTCTTGGTTCAATAAATCCCTCTGTAAATCAAAAACTTAATATCAGTCTCATCATCATACCAAAAGGTTAACAGACACAATAAATAAACACACTTCAATTAAAACAGAGGAAAAAGGACTGAATGAATTTACTTCGCGCCGTGCAGGACAAGACAGCCTTGCTTCATGTGTAAATGGTCTCATGTTATGCACATTAGGTGCACCAGGTGTAAACCTCACTGAAGATTCTTCCATAGATGGATATGGAATTACAGTCGAGGTTGCAATTACTGGTCTCACCATGTCATACTTCACAACTTGGTGAAAGAAAATTTAGGATGTAGCACTCACCTTCTTATCTAAATAAAAGAAAATTCAATTTCAGAAACAGTCACACGAGTTAAAACTACATCGTGATATACCCAAACAATCACACCAAACTAATAGTTACAAAGAGAAATTGAGCATACATCACTAGCTGAGCAAGGTTAAAAATATATCATAGTGCACACACATTCTTTTGTATTTTAAGAAACCATATACCATGCACATACATACTCACACACATTCAATGTTCATAATTCTTGTTAAACAACATATTATATTCATTAGATCAAGAAATTTTATTCATAAGATTCTAACAGAGTAAAATCCCAAAAATGGAAGAGAATAAAAATAAGTCTTATTCCGAAACCCTAAATATTCATAAGATCCTAGCAATCGTTGGATTTTAATTAAGATCAGATAGTGAAATAATAGATAATGATTTACCATTTCTGACGTTTATCCATGGATGAACTACATTTGTATGGAACTGAATTGAGTTTGCAACTATTGGTCTTTTTCATTTCAAAATGAAATTCTTTTTCATGGCTGAAGTAAAGCTTTGTTGAAAAGCATGTCTTTATATAAAGATGTACTCAAAACAATTTTTAATTAGGATTTAAGAGACTACTACAATAATTAGATACCTCTTTGCTTGGGGGTGCAGCAGCGGATCGACTTTAGTTTAACCTTCTGATTTTCGAGTTCAAAAAGAACCATGGATCATCATGTCAGAAAATCGAAATTCTCATGACAAAGGGAGTTGGTGAGACAAAATTTGGATTTCTTCATTCAATAGAAAACGGCTGAAATACATATTTTGGACTTAAAAAGAAAAACCTAGGGTTTTTAGACTCTTATTGGACTTTTGATAATGGACCTAAGTAAATAATAAAGACCATACAGATGTGTCGAGTCAACTTATATGCCCAAATAGGTTCATTATAGGAATTTTAATAGAAAAGTCTAAAAAGAGTTTTATTAACTAACTCAAAATAAAAAGAAAGTAAGCCCATGAATACTTCTTCCTTTTTGATATCAGTCTTGAGAAAAATTTGAGTAAATGTACATCTATTTTTGATTAATTAGATATCTCACATCGCTCTCTTTACTAGATCTTTGTAGCAAATTTATTATCCTTATACCCCATAAACCTATGTAATATTTCAGAATCCATTCATATCTTATGTCAGATACACTAGATAATCTCTACAGGTCCTTGTCGCTTCGCCTTCAGCTTGTTGTACATACCCTTAGGCACACTATCCTTTGTCATATTTACTCATACCAAATCTCCTTCTTCAAAAACAAGGTTGTGTATTCGTCTGATCATTTGCCTCTTTACCTATAGATACAATACCTATAGGAAATATAATTATCAATTGTGAGACTAATTCAACAACTTTGAGAAGTGTATACTTCTTTGCGTTCACAACACACTGTTATGGATAGGTAAAAAAATTCAAGAAAGCAAATCAAAGTTTTGAGTTCTCATTTGGTATCTCTAAGATTTTCACTAATATTCAAACCACCTCTTGTTCTTGGTTAAAACAAAACATTAAAATTTTCGGAAACTGACATCAGAGAAATTACTCCAAAGTTTTTATATGGGATCCACTAATCTATTGATTTTCATCTATGATGAGTAGTGATGTTGTTAAAAAAATAGTGAAGACTCTGCCACTTGACTATGTATAATCTGCCAATTCTAAACTTAACATGCTAGTTTAATTGGTGACATAACGTTTGAAATGAACTTTAAAATCGATCATTTTTAAGATAGCCGTTGGAAAAAACCTCAAACGAAGGTCATTTGAGGGGTAAATGTTGATTGGTAACACTGCTGCAGTTGAATAATGTAATGAGATAAGGTTAGTATGTAAAATTTGATTTAAATAATTATTCTAATATAATGCAATAATATATAGTTTAAAACCTTTTATAAATATATATATATATATATATATGTATATATTACAATTACTATTTTTAAAAGTATATTTGCATACTAGGAAATGACTATGTTTCTAAATAATAATAAATGATTCTTCTTCTTGAACCATAATGTGAATTATATATTATTTCTCAAACCATAATTATATATAAAATAGAAAAATAAAAGATCATTCTCCAAACGATTGTAAATAGTTCTATTTAAAAACGGCTTTTCAACCGTCCATAAATAAGTCGAGATGTCCGTTTGAAATGGTCATTTGCAATCAGTTATCTCAAAAGATCGTTTTAAACAATATATTGATTGGTAGCAAAATTAGCATATCATTTGCAAACGATATATATTTTATATGTAACCAATTAAACCTTATATTCATGACACAAAGTCGAGTATAAAATCACCCAATAGGTGTTCATAAAGTTTCATTCTACATTGATGCAATAACTTACCTTATAGTTGTTTATAAGGTTAAAGTTTCATTCTACATTGATGCAATAACTTACCTTATAGTTGTTTATAAGGTTAACAATGGTTTATGTGTGAACATACTGAATCATGTTTTAAGATGCAACACTTACCTCATCATCTAAGAAATATAAAAATGCAATTTTATAACTAGTCAGGTTAATTAAATCAATATCCTGATTCAAATTATAAACTAACTTACAAACTACTAAATTCCAAAAATACTGACACATATAATATTGTGGGCAAGATTACAATTCCTGCAAGTTGTCTAAAAATAGGTTGTGTGTGTGACAATGGTTGATTTTCACCAGGTGAGCTACAGAGGAGAAAAAAAAGTCTAACATAATAGATGACATAACATGGTTTAAGAAAAACAATATGAATCATAAATTTAAGAATTATTTAGGGTCTCGTATTTATCACAAGTCCCTAAAACAACAAGAATTAGGCACACTCAAAGATGAATCATAAATAAATAAACAGAGCAACAGTTAAATCATACAAGTGAGTTGGGCTCACTTAAAGATAACTTGAAGCTTGGCACTGCACATAACACTCTTCGCTCTTGTTTTTTTGGCACTCTCTCTGAAGAAATTCTTGGCTTTGTAGTTGGGCTCTTCACATCGCAAGAGATCTGGCCATCACTTGCTGAGCAGTTCAACATAAGCTCTATAGCCACGATATTCGAGCTGCAACATAACGCCCAACAACTTACCAAGAAAGTCAAAATCTTTACTTAGTGTTGTCGGGATTTTCACATTATTTAGGTTTGATTGGTCAACCTATTATCTAGTATATTTAAATCTTTAACTTCCTCAATATTTATTATGATTCATCACTCTTTGTCTCGCTTTCCACTTCTTACATTAATTGATGTTGTTGGGGATCAATTCAAACGCAGTAACCAAAAGCAAGAAAATAAAGTAAGAATCGAGACAAAAGACACAGGGATTTTATGTAGATTTGTCGTAATTGATCTATGTCCACGGCCACACTAGCGCAATTCACTACTCGGATCAAAAGTTAGGGTTAACAATTACATTGGGATATATATAGAAGGATAGAGATT
Organism: Lepidium africanum; assembly: GCA_900406405.1. NCBI lineage: Eukaryota > Viridiplantae > Streptophyta > Magnoliopsida > Brassicales > Brassicaceae > Lepidium > Lepidium africanum. Next base: position 387 of record OVAX01004309.1, on the reverse strand, counting down.
TGGGCCACAAGGCCCATACATAACTGAAAGCCCAAAACAAACGATTTTGTTTCAGGGGCTCCGCCCCCTTGACCCCCGCTCTGTGTAGGGAACAAAGGGGTTCATGGCAAATCAGTCTCCACAACTCAACAATCTCCCACTTGGAGGCTGATCACATCAATTGCACTCCACTGTAACTCTAGCAAACCCAATCCTGCTACTTCTTCAAACTAGTATGGTGTCTTCTCATCAATTAACAATGAAGACCAGTTGAAGCTATGCATAGCTTCAACTTCTCAGTGGTAACTCCCTTGGTCAACATGTCTGCTGGATTCTCTGAGCCAAGAATCTTTCTCAAAGACAAAGTACCATCACTTATCAATCCTCTGATAAAGTGATACCTCAGCT